>JAFFSR010000068.1:2322500-2563943 GCA_017163975.1 Anastatus disparis
GGAAGGATTTTTGGCGTAAAATTCAAACGTTTACTGACGTTTAAAAACTTTAAATGACCATAAACAAAAAACTAGGATTCACTCAATCACAAAAAATTATATTATATATATTTTGATATAAAAAGAATCGCCATCGAATTTTTCAGATGCTAAAGCAGATCTAAAGATTAATGAAACGTGAAACTAAACATTAAAAACCTACTTATAAAATGTTTTTTCTTTATTTTTTCGAACCATTAAGAAATAAACAACACCAGTAATTATATAAAATGAGTCTTTATGTTTAGTTTGAATATTACGTACAACTTCTGATACTTGGGAATGGTGACACGTGAAACGAGAATGTAAGATTTTATTTTTTTTACGTTTTTCTTTTTTTTACCTTAAATAGGCTGTAGATTATAGTCGTTACTAATCGCTTATGCTCAGTTCTCATTATGTACTATTTTCTGACACTTTTGAAAAGTGGAATATAGCAGGAGAAAAAAACGTTATTCTGATCTTCCTACATTCTTTTTGCATCGTAATTGAAATTAAATACTATTCATTTTATGAATTTTACATATGCTTAAATTGATGTTTATATAAATTAAATAATACTGTTAGAAATAATTGTGATAGTTTTTCGACCAGCGTAATACTCTACTGCATAAATTTTCGAAATCGAAATGAAATCATCTTTTTAGAATAAATTTTTATATTGCTCAAAAGTATATTTTTATTGTTCTTCTTCTTATTTTATTGGCCTTTTGACTTTAGCACTTATTTTGGCTTTCTTGTCTTAGGCCATCACTAGGTAATTTTTATAGTTTTTATTTTGCCCAATGGGACTTTTGAATAATTCATTTTTTGACCAGAGGGACTTTTTAATTGGTTTTTCGTGGTCTCCGGGTTCGATACCCCATGAATAAATCAGAAAAAATTTTTCCGAAATTTTCCCGGAGAATTGATCTCCGGTCCACTAGAGCGCGAGCCAAGAGCCTTAGCCCCTGTGCTACCCCAGCTCCTTATTTCTATTCTAATATTATTTTTTTCATTTATGGTTAAGATAAATGAAGAGGAACGTAAAAAATTGGATTTTTTAATTACCGACCCATGTTCTACTGTTCCTAAGAAGAAGAAGTAGTACATCACATTTCTATTAAACATGAAGATATTTTATTCCTATTTTAATATTATTTTTTTATTAATAGTTAAAAAAAATGAAAAGCAACGTATGAAAAATGGATTTTTTCATTTTCGTTCATCGTTCTACCGTTTCTAAGTATAAAAAGTAGTACATAACATTTATACTAAACATAAAGACTTATTTTATCCCATTAATTAATCTTATTTTTCTACTTACGGTTCAAAAAAATTATTAAAAAAATGGATTTTTCCATTTTTGTTCGACGTGCCACCGTTCCCAAGTACTAAAAGTAGTACGCAACATTCCAATTAAACATAAAGACTTATTTAATTTGTTTTTCGTCGTTATTTTTCCATTGATAGTTCAAAAAAATAAAGGAAAACCGTTTAAAAAATGGGTTTTTAATATTTTGATTCACATTTCATTAATCTAAGACATCTGAAAAAATTTATGGTTATTCTTTATATCAAAACATATATTATATAATTTTTCGTAATTGAGTTGGTTCTCGTTTTTTGTTTATGAGCATTAGAAATTTTTAAACGTCGGTAAACATTTGAATTTTACGAGAAAAATTTTTTAAAAGATTGCATGTTTTCATGTTTACATTTTCTTTAACCTCCCCTTCGAATTTTTTGAAAAGCATTAAAATTGACCATGATTTACTAAAGTAACAAAAAGGTGCACAATATGACATTGTGACGTCACATGCCCTGTTAGAGGTCTAAAACTTTGGCAAAATGACTTTTTTTGATAATGTACAAGTTGGTTCCAGTCAGTTTCTCAATAGTTTAAGAGCGCTTTTTACCATCTCACGTGGCAAAGTCCTTTATTCAAATAAAAGAAATAATTTGAATTTTAATAACAGAAAAATTTAATTTATACGCGCACTCTTATAACCCATTCGTCACACACAATCTAAGAAAATTTTATTCAATTGAATACCAAAAAATCTCTACAAAAAATTTTTTAATGTAAGAAAAATTAATACTTATTCTTAAAAAATAAAATTAAATGGAATTCTTGAATTGACTGGTCAACGTAAGCTGAATGGTATAGACAACAGTTACGTAATCACGATGTCCGCTAGTACCCCGCATTGCTTTTCATCTCTTTTTCTGTCTCTCTCTATGTCATCTTAAAAATACTCTATACAATGTTAATCTTTTAATATTCATTATAACAATCTCAACTTTCTTCTTGTTTGAATCTCTTTTTCCTTTCTTGATTATCTTTTACCTTCTTCTATCTTCTTTTGCTCCAATCGCTAATTATTACTGCTGTTCTCTGCCTCTAATTGGTCTTTTGCTCCTTCTGACCCTCGAACGCACACATTTCAACGTGTGCGCAGTCTTTGAAAGCGAAAAGAATTAAAGTTTTTATTGAATCTTTTTTAACCGACTTCAAAAAGGAGGAGGTTCTCAATTCGACTGAATTTTTTTTTTTTTTTTTTTATGTCTGTTACCTTATAACTACGTCATTTCTTAACCGATTCAAAAAAACTTTTTCTTATCTGATAGAGAATGTCTGCAGAAAGATCCCATACGTGTCCTATAATTATTGGGCCAATATTCGGTTTGTATGACCCAATTATCAAATTAAGAAAAAAACCGGGTGTTTTGTTTTCTCATTTACCTCCCTTATACTTTGCCTACTCTCTCTCTCTCTCTCTCTCTCTCTCTCTCTCTCTTGGATGTCTTGTTCGGCTGGTGTTCCTCAGGGTAGTGTGTTGGGACCTCTGCTTTTTTTCTGTTTATATCAATGACCTACCCCTGATCCTAAATAATGCCCAGCACATTCTGTTTGCTGATGACCTTCAGGTTTACCATTTATTTCTTCCATCTATGCTAAATAAGGAAATTTCCTTCCTTAATCATGAGGTAGCTTCTGTGGTGAAATGGGCTAATGACAATCATCTAACACTAAATCCATCTAAAATGCAAGCAATTTTCTTAGGTAGTGAGCAGTACATAGCTAGGATTGATTCTTCGACCTGTCCTTCTGTATTCGTAAATAATATTCCAATTCCTTATTCTAGTATTGTGAAAAATCTTGGTGTTTGGATTACTAGCACCCTAAATTGGAACAAACAGGTTAATTCAGTCATAGGTCGGATCTATGGTACTCTACAGTCACTTAAATTTCACAAACACGCTTTGTCCAAGTGTCTGAGAAAGGAATTGGTTGAGGCTCTTATTTTTCCTATTATTGATTACTGTTGCATTATCTATGATGATATTCCGCAAACCCTAAATATTAAACTCCACAGAGCTTTAAATGCAGCTGTAAGGTTTGTCTTTGGCAATATAGGGAGATGTGAGAGGGTTACTCCATTTCGTCTTGAACTGGGGTGGCTATCTGTTCAAAACAGACGGTTATATTTCAAGGCAACGTTAGCTCACTCTGTTGTCACGTACCAAAATCCATCTTATTTGGCTTCTAAATTTCGTCGTGCCAACATTGACACAATTGTCAGATCTTCAAGACTTCCACAAAGACTTTTGATTTGTCCAGTCGTTCGTACTGCAGCGATGTTAAATTCTTTTGTGTATTCTTCATCTAAATTTATCAATAATAATGTCGATTTATTTGTTGATTTTGAAGCAGGGCGGACACATGTCATTAAGCATCACCTGTATGTTAGACTCCTTGGTAAAGAGCGCACTGAGTGGCGTGATGCAATGGTTACTTGATGAGGATTTTCAAACAAGAATTTACTAATTTTGCTTTCAGTATACACTTATCAGTGCTGACTTGAGGTATGGATAAATAATTAGATTAAGAACTATGCTACCTATATAACTTATTAAATATTACATAACTAAATTTTTACTACCAGTCATTATTTTTTGTGTTATATTCATTTACATATTTTATTTTATTTTATTTTGTTATCTACCGAATGCTTACTACCTACTTACTGATATAATTATAATTATCTTATATTGTTTAGTATCACTACGTTATCATGTATTTTTTCAATTTTTATTATTTGTAATCTCTCTGTAGTTTAAATGGGTCATACGGGGTTATACCCCACGACCTGAAATAAAGTGCTCAATCAATCAATCAATCAATCAATCAATCAATCAATCTCTCTCTCTCTCTCTCTCTCTCTCTCTCTCTCTCTCTCTCTCCCTCTCTCTCTCGCTCTCTTTTACCTGTGCTTGAATATGTATACATGCACACATAACGACACTGTGCTGTTGAGCCTTCTTTCTTTCCTGCTATATATTGCTTGGTGGTGTACTAATGCATGCGTTATGAATTAATAATGAAAGTTTAATGTAATTAGTGGGTCTACCTATATTTGCGTTTTTAGTAAGGAAATTCACTAGAAGATAGAAAATAATTTTTTAACAAAAACAAACAATTGAAAAATTTTTTAATAAATAAAAACCGACTTTAAAAGTATCAAATAAAAACAAAATTTTTTACAAAAAATAAGATTTTAAACACATTGCACTAAAAAATGACAAATAAAAAATTTTTAACAAAAAAAAAAACCGACTTAAAAAAATGCACTAAAAAGTAACAAATAATTTATTATCTTTAGAAATCATACAAATAATTGGTAAAATACAATTTTAGAAGTCGGCGTCTCATTCTAAATCTGTGGTGCGTAAGCAGGACGACTTAGTCCATTTTTTCAAAAATAACGTTCACATTCATTGTTCAAAAATAACGTTTACATTTATTGTTAAAAAATAACGTTTACATTCATTGAGAAATTAGACGCTGACTTCTAAAATTGTATTTTACCAATTATTTGTATGATTTCTAAAGATAATAAATTATTTGTTACTTTTTAGTGCATTCTTTGAAGTATGTTTTTTTTTTGTTAAAAATTTTTTAATTTTTAATCTTTATCTCCTGGTTGGTTGCGCAAATGTCATTTATTCAACTCATATTGCCTCATTATTATTTTTTTTCTTATGATCGTTTTATTAATTATCTTTTTTCTCATCCAGAAAGAGAAAATATGCATACGTATATGCATATTCAACAACTACATCCCTTTTCTAACGCTCTGCCTATCTCTTTTCATTATACGTCATCTCCCTCTTGACTGAATGTGCGAGAAATAGACGCGCCAGCACTTAAAATTCGCTTTTATGGCTTACGAATCTCGCTGACTTTTTTCTCCCTATGTCTCAATTTCTCTTCTGTTTATAAGTCTTCTTCGTAATACACTGACTCCTAGCCTTCGAGCATATACTACTGGAGGATGCCTCCGAACGGCAGCAAGCGTTACAAGGCGAAGAGAGAGAAAGCCTCTATTTTTGTACGTGCTGTCTCTCTCTAGCCTGATTTGATTGGCTGCTTCTGTTCCCCACTAAGAAAGTGAGAGAGAGATAGCACATACCAAAATAGAGGCTTTCTCTCTCTTCGCCTTGTAACGCAGTTAATAGCTGGGAGGCTTCCTCCAGTAGTATATGCTCGAAGCTCCTAGCGTACACGCAGTCGTTGCTGTGTAGTGATAGTAGATGTGCTCTCTAACTATAGTCTACGATAGCAGCACTGGCGCTCACACACACGGTCTGCGAGTATGCACGTAATGGCCGCCGTGCGCTTCTGCTAATAACGTCTTTCGCCTCGTGGTACCAATAAATAAAAGAAAGTTTTCTTAAATAATTATTCACTTAGCGGAAAAAATTTATAAAAGTAATTAAATATTCCTGAAAGAAACTGAAACATACCGGAAATCTTTTTGAGAATTTGGACAAAACAATTGATATATTTAAAATTTTGTTTTAAATTCTCACAAACTTTTGGAATTTCTCATTTTGTTTCATTTTCTAATTGACGAAAAAAAATCAACTATGTTATGAAAGTTTTAGTTCGTTTCAGTTCATCTTAATCTGTTTTGAAGTCTCTCGAATTGTTTTAATTTCTTTCACTCTTTCTTACTTAGTTTCTGCTTGTTTCATTTTCTTTTATTTTTTTCAGATCATTTTTGTTTGTTTGAGTTTCTTTCGGCATCTATGTTTTTTTTTTGGAAAACGATGAAAGAAAATAAAAGAAACTGAAATTCTTCAAGTGTTTTGTCCGAATACTCAAAACATTCTAAATCATACTAAAAGTTATTGCAATAATCTGGAAAAAATGTAACAAACTGAAACATTTTGATAATTTTCGTAAAAATTTGGACATTTATTTCCGCTAGGATTATTCGTTTAATTTTACATGCGCCTGGGTCGGTGAGTGCATCAGTGGTTAGATATTAGATATTAAATATTGTTTTATTTTGTATTATAATTACAAAAAGAGCGAGTTAAATTACAAATAAAGTTGAAATACATAAAATACTTGAAATAACCTTGTGAATATAAAATTAAAATAGTACAGTATGATATCACAGTCATAAAACATAATATAGATAATAATACTGTAATAGTAAGTCAATAAATTAAATAAAAGTGATATTACAGATAACACAAATAAATACACGCTAAGAGTATAAATAATCTAATTAAAAATCAGTCTCAAATATCTATTAGTCAAAAGAATTACATAAAATCAAGCGTGTAAAGAGCGCAGTCGAAATATCAGCAGTATACAGTTAATATACAAGTCAAGCTGATAAAAATATAATCATTCACTCTATGCACACACATTCTACAATCACGCCAATAAATACAATCATGCCTTCAATCTATAAAAGGTCCATCACATAATAAATTAACATATATGATATAGTCCGAAAATAATACTGTTTAATCGAAGTCGAGTAAATACCTCCTCAGAGCAGCTTTAAACCTGCTGATTGATGAAAGATTTTTAATATCAGCAGGTAGAGAGTTCGAAAACTGCGCACCTTGAACTTGAAAGGAATTTCTTCCAGTCTCAGCGCGCATGGAGGGCACCGCAAGATCTATAATCTCACCCCTAGTGGTCGCTCTGGGTATATATCTAGTGAAGAGACCCACTAGATATTCAGGAGTATTCATAAGTACGGTTTTGTACATAAGTACAGCCAAAAAATACTGTCTCCTCGAATCAGTACGTAGCCTACCCAAAGCTTGTCCATGGGGAGAGATGTGATCACCCATTCTCACGCCTAATACATATCTCACACATGAATTTTGCATTGTCTGTAGTTGTCTTCGTAACTTCTGCGAAGCATCGAGCAAAACCACTGAGCAGTAATCAGGATGTGGGAACAGCAGGGTGGCTGCGGGCTGCTTACGCAGAGCCTCAGTGGTGTACCGACGGAATAATCGCAGGCTATAAATCACTCTATTGAATTTTTTAGTCAACATATTAATGTGCGGTTCCCAAGACAATTTAGAGTCGAGTACAACACCAAGGCTCGTAACGGTGTCAGAGAAAGGAACACCGATACCGCTCCCCAGGTCAATCGTTCTTGGCTCACCCGAATAAAAATTTTGAATAAAATGATTACTTCCAAAGACGATTGCCTTTGTTTGACTAGCATTCAAAGTCAGAGAAACACCAGCAGCCCACCCGGACACCGCCCTGGTCGCCCTCTGTAAAATACAAATCCTCTCATCCACATCATCATAAGGGACCTGTGTGTAAATTTGAAGATCATCCGCATACAGCAGATGCCCGACGCAACCAGAGTCCAGTGCATCAAGTACGTCATTCATGTAAAGGCAAAACAACAGAGGCCCCAACACCGAACCCTGAGGTAATCCTAGATTGGTTGTTAGCTAATTCGATTCCTCCTTTAAATGCGTGGAAACCATTTGTTCCCTACCTGATAAATAGGAGTTAATCCATTCGAGTGCAGCCCTGGAGAACCCCATCGATCTAAATCTCGCAAGAAGTTTGGAGGGAGAGATCGTGTCGAATGCCTTACTAAAGTCAAAAAGTGGTAGTAACGTGACAAGTTTCGTGGCTAGACCTGACCTTATATCGTCTGTAAGCTTAAGTACAGAAGTCTGCGTAGAATGGTTTTTCCTGAAGCCCTTCTGCATAGGATTGAGAAATTTTTTGGATATAATGTACTCCTGCAGTTGATCATGGGCGATCTTCTCAAGAACCTTTGAAAGAAAACATAAGATAGCTATAGTCCTAAAATCTTTGGCTGTTTAGATGCAGCACACTTTTTTAATGGTATAATACGAGCTTGCTTCCTGCGGCAAGAGAAGACCCCCATGCAAAAGAGGAGTTGAACAGAGTCTCAAGATGTTCACCAATGAATGGTAAAGCTATAACTATCACGCTCTGCCGAATGCCATGCTCACCACAAGCCTGTGGAGAAAAATGTGAAATCGCAAGAACGACATCATTAAAATTAATTGGTTTAAAGGTAAACACACTTTCATTGCATTGAACAAAGAATTCTCAATCACTCTACACTATCCTCCTGCGGTAAGACTGACACCCCAGCAAAGTGCGCATTGAGCTCATCCGAAGTGAATCTATTCAAATCTCCTTGAGGTCCGGATAGCAGTCCCAGGTCTCTTAACTCTTTTCAGACATTACCAGCTGCAAGAGCATCAAACAGTCTATTGTGAATATAAGCAGTCTTAGCATGGTCCGTGCGTTCGTCTACCAACCGACGCAACTGCAGAAATTCAAGGAGATACTGCCCGTCCTCTGTCTGTTTGTATCTACGATATGTAGCATACGCTGCATCTGTGACAATTCTTCATCCATCCATGGAAACTTATTCTTTTAAGGCTTGAGCGCTTTCAACGGCGCTAAATTCTTGATTGCAGTAGTAAGAATAGTGAGTGGTGTACGTGTGTTGTACGTGCGTGGTGTACAATTCCTTTTTTTTTATTAATATTGTGGTATACCATGTTACAATATTAATAAAAAAGAGATAAAAAATTGTTGGTTATTATTGACATATTTTACTTTTCAAGTTAACTTTTTTACTCATCTGAATGAATGTTAATGACCTTCGTGTTAGTTCTTTTTATCGCAGATAAAATTTTGTCGCTTGAATCGCTTGAAATTATCCTTGCTTTTTCGAAAATAAAAACTACTCTCTATAATATATTTAAATAATTTAAAATCGTTTGCTTAACGTCGTCAATAAATAGCTGTTATTGATTTATATAATGCTTTTTATAAATAATAATGAATATGGTTAGCGAAAATCAATGACAGTTGTTTAATAACATTATTGATAAACAAACAATTTTAAGTTATGTCAACTTTGTGAAAATTTGAGTTGTTTTTATTTTGAAATTGAGAAGGTTAATACTTTTTTTCTCTTAAAATTGGTAATTTCGCTCCATCCAGCATTGGCTAGCTTCAGAGTATCCGCCACAACTTCATTTTTCCGTAAATTATTTTTCCTTCACACCTGCCCCTATTCTAAATCTATTCCATTCCGCATTTGCTGGGGTTATGTCTGTGGAGAGGGGAAAATCACTAGGTAACCACTTTGTTTGCCTCACAAAGAAACAAGCGAGATAAATCCTGGCAAAACCCTCTTCAGAATGGGCCGCTGTATATAGCAAATTTGGTATTGGGTAGGCTTTGTACAAGAATACATATACCGTATTTGCTACACCTCCCGCTCACATTATCTTGTGGCTAGCACGTACAACCGACCGTCACACGAAGCCGATACCTGGCCGGCGCGCAATGTTCCTTGGGCGGTCAGTTACCCAAGTCTTAACCACGGCCAATCATGCAGAACTCTGCAAATCGCCTGGCACGTGTGGAACCACTTGGCCGATGCGTCGGTCTTTTAAGTTAGTAAGAAGATTTTCTCTGCTGTTAAAAAAACCAATGCAAAGGCTATCAACATTCATTTGGTTAAGTAAAAAAATTACTTAAATTCAAATTAGAATTGAAATAGTAAAATAAAAACACGTGATTTTTTATTTTTTTTTATAGATATCAAACCTTGAAGAATAATATTAAATACCAATATTAATTAAAATGAGTAGAAACTTTAAATTAAAAAAAAATAGTTTAAATTTTTTATTTCTTTCATAAGTATATGATCTTAAAATTTAATATAATGCATCTCTTTAAGACACTATCAGAACTGTAAGAAATTTTTTTTACATCCAACAATAATATAAGAATAATAACTTTGTGTCAATGTATTTATTTTTTAGATAATCTGGATAAGATAATATGGATCAAGCTCTTACACAGTAATTTTTTAGAAGCCTATTCTGCTAGTTATCTAATCATACGTGAGTATCAAAAGTTTTTAATGTTAATGGATTTATTAAATTCTTTTAAGAGGCTCATTATCTCTAAAACTTTCTAATTCAAAAAGTTTTTTCATTGAAAAAATATGGCTTTTTATGTTAAAAGATGTGGATAACTCTTTATTTTTACCCACAAGGACCAATTATTTGTTTAAAAACATCTTTCAAAAGTTTTTAGTTCGATTTTCAAACCTCTTGAATTAATACTAACAAAAATAGCATATCATCTTCGGTAAACAAAAGTAGTATAGGTACCACTATGGCACATTACAACAGGAAAGGTTATTAACCTCCTCCCTGGAGGTTAACGATCTCTGAGTGGAGCCTTAGGAGTTTGACGCACCAGAGTGATACATAGCACGTTTAATACCACATACACACAGACACAGACACAAAAACAGACGGTGGCACAGACACAGATACAGACACAGACACAGATACAGATACAGATACAGATACAGACACAGACACAGACACAGACACAGGCATATACACATACACACCACATACGGTATTACTCATCATACACACTATTTAAAACATATAAACGTGCTTATCTTATCTGTTTATTCATACACAAATTACAAATTTTAAAAATCGCGAATTTAAAAAAAAAATAAAAGATTCTATGACACTATTCGATTTCTTACTATTCAAATAACATATTTACCAAAAATCACCTTAATATTTTCATTAGATCAATAGTTAATCGATCATGTATCGATTTTTGATTAATTGATCCAAGAAAGGTGATTTTTAGAACTAATACTAATTTTAACATAAGAAATCAATTGGTATCATAAATAACAAATTATCCAATTAATTGGCTATTTCTCAGGAATTGTAATTATGTGATAAGTTAAGAATTGTTTTATTACTCCTAACATTTACTTAAACTTCAAGTTTAGACACAAGCTTGATCAGCTTGTTTATTCTCTATTTCAATACTGTTTAACAAGAAAAAGAATTTCAAGAAATCAACACGTGTGATTTGCAATCTTCAGAATGCTTTATACATTATTTTATTTATTTTATTTTACTTTATTTTCTTATACCTTCATGGTATATGAAAATTGTATTCTATTTTATTGCACCACAGCTGTTCCCGCATTTATTTCTTTAGTTAAATAGCTATGGACTGGGGGCATTTATGATTATTATTAGTCACGTGGCATATCCCGGAAATTTCGTAGGGCGCTTTAGTATTGATTTCAATACAGACGGCATCATATTTTTATATTTTATTTTGAACAATAAACTATAGATGTAAAATTGTAAACAAGATTATTAATTATTTTAATGTATGCTTCTTTTTGTTTGCAATAATTGATGTGAATGTTTAAATGCCATTGTAAATATTGAAAAATCATAGGATAATAGAGTTATGCTATCTTTAGATCGACAAAGATAGACGTCTTCGTTTATTAGAGTAAGTATATTTTCATGAAGACTACACTGACAAAAAGCCGAATGCACACGTTGTGAAGTCGATTGTTGTAAATGATTTGGACTACATTCGCAGCTGTTAATAACGGAAAATCGCAATATAGGAGTGCGTAACAATATCGCAGCCAATCATTCCAACTTTCTGTATAAGAGATTACATTGATCGGAGCAGAGCGCTGCGACTAAGCTGCATTGTGGCTCACTACGGCTCTCCGTAGTCTACGGCACAGAAAACTGAATCCAAGCCCAGCGACTAAACTGCTTTGTCGCTCGCTACGACTCTCCGTAGTCTACGGCACAGAAAGCTGAATCCGAACACAGCGATTTATCGCATCGTCGCTCGCTTTGAATGCCGATCTCAAGCATTGCGACAACGCTTTGAACACACTTGCTTGATTAATAAATAACATTGAAAAAATGATAATTTTTACTTCCTTTTATATTTTTTTTTTTTTTAATGTCCATGTAATTATATGAATTCATAATTTTGAACTATTTTTAAAAATTTATAATTTATAAATACAGTTATTAATGCTTTAATACCTTTGATAATTTTTTTTATTTTTAGATTTATTAGGACATATTTAAAGTTAAATAGTTAAAAAACTATATTAATAAATCTATTAACAAATCTAACAATAAAACAAGTAAAAAATTAAAAAAGAAAATAACTTTTTTTATTAAACAATTTATGTGATTATGGATAATAATATTTATGAAGTTATTACTAAACATTAGATTACCTTAATTATATTGTTCCTAATTTCATACAAGTGATTACAACTTGCCCTTTTACGGCAAGTTGTAATCACTTGCCGTAAAAGGGAAAATAGTTACAGATGATTTTTATGTAATTTTAAATTCTTCATTAATTTAGGTACATAATGAATAATAAATAAATATTTCGAAGAAAAAAATACTCAAAGCCTGGTAGAACTAAGATTTATTGGTAATATCGTCACTACATATTTACACATGATATCTGATAAAAATGTATTTGTACGTTTTCTTTAAAACAAAGTGCGTTTGAAGAAAGAAAATCTTATGATTAATTAAAAATAAGTGTTTTAAATACTTTTCCGTAAATTCAGGTGTTTTTAGAAATTTTCTTCGTTCTTTATAAAAAAATATTAAGTCAAGTCATTAAATATCAAATCAACTTAGGCAGTTTTTGTGTATGTTCAATAGTGATTTTTCACCTAACAGGTAAGTTAAAAAGTCTACATATTGTCATTTAAAAAAATTAATTATATTGTACACGTTATTTTCAACAAAAATGGTTCTATTAAGATTTTACAATAGTTTGATACTTCTTAATAAAAAATTTATTAAAACATTAATTTAACCAAAAAATTTGGGTAAATGAAAATATTTCATTACTTTGAATTTTCAAACACAAAATTTTTTATTTTTATTTTGGAAACCAAATGGAACATATTCCCAGACGCATTGATTTTTATTATTTAGCCGTATAAATTTATGTGAAATTTTTCGTATGTATATATATATTATATACACTGCCGCCGAGATACTTTTGCCCCCCTTCGTCTAAAATCGACTTATCTAAAAAGTTTTATAACTCCGGAAAAAATGGTCGTAGCTTAAAAATTCCAACGAGATTCGAAAGATTGTTGAAAACTCTTTCAAAAACTATTGGTTTGATATAAAACAAAAACCATTTTTTCGTATCTCTTATCTTTGTTTGAAAAGAAATTTTTTTTAACTTTGTTTTGACTTTGTAAAATAGTGTTCAATTTTAGTAGAAATCGTTACATTAATACAAAATTAAATAGATTTTAAAGCTTATATTTTTAAAAAAAATTTCTTTTTAAACAAGGATAAGAGATACGAAAAAAATGTTTTTTTTTTATATCAAACCAATAGTTTTTGAAAGAATTTTGAACAATCTTTCGAATCCCATTGGAATTTTCAGGCTACGACCATTTTTTCCAGAGTTATAAAACTTTTTAGATAAGTCGATTTTAGACGGAGGACGGCAAAAGTATCTCGGCGGCAGTGTATATATCTACAAGTCCTATGAATTTAATGTTATAACTAAGACCCACACAGCATAAAAGATATCATTGGAATATTCCGAAATATTCCGATGGAATATTTCATTCAAATGTGTATGGAAGCTTTATGGAAAAAAACAGAAATATTTCTAAAATATTGCAGAGAAAACTTTCTACAAAGAGCCCCTAGGATCCTCCGTAAACCTTCCGAGGAAGATTCCGTTGGAAGATTGATAAATGATTGCACCGAAAGATTTCATGGAAGATTTATAAAAAAAATCTGTTTTCCTTTCGGGAAAATGTTGAAAACTTTCACTGCAATATTTCGACTTCAGTCTCCCAAAAGATTCCATAAACCTTCCAAAGAAGATTCCGTTGGAAGATTGATAAATCATTGCACCGAAAGATTTCATGAAAGCTTGAATGAAAGATTTCGTTTACCTTTTAGCGAAATATTGGAAATTCTCATTGAAACATTCTAGTGGAAGACTCCTCAAAATTTTCGTAAACCTTCCAAAAAAAAATCCGTTAAAAGATTAATGAATTATTGTACTGAAAGATTTCATTAAAGCTTGAATAGGAGATTCCGTTTACCTTTTAGCAAAATATTGAAAATTGTTATTGAGCCATTCCAGTGGAAGGCTCCTGAAAGCTTCGGTAAACCTTCCTAGAAAAAATCCGTTGAAAGATAATTGAATCGTTGCACCGAAAGATTTCATGGAAACTTGAATGGAGAACTCCGTTTAGCTTTCAGCGAAATATTGAAAATTGTCATCGAAAAATTTCAGTGGAAGGCTCCTTAAAGCTTTCATGAACCTTCCAATGAAGATTTAGTTAGAAGATTGATGAATCATTGCAAAGAAAGATTTCATGAAAGCTTGAATCGAAGATTATATTTACCTTTTCGCGAAATATAGAAAATTGTCATCAAAATATCCCAGTGGAAGGCTCCTGAAAGTTTTCGTAAACCGTCCAAGAAGGATTCCGTTAGAAGATTGATGAATCATTGCACCAAAAGATTTCATGGAAGCTTAAATGGGAGATTTCGTTTACCTTTTAGCGAAATATTGGAAATTGTCATTGAAACATTCTAGTGGAAGGCTCCTGAAAGCTTTCGTAAACCTTCCAAGAAAAAATCCGTTGGAAGATTAATGAATTATTGCACCATAAGATTTCATGGAAGCTTGAATGGGAGATTCCGTTTACTTTTTAGCGAAATATTGGAAATTGTTATTGAAACATTCCAGTGGAAGGCTCCTGAAAGCTTCCATAAACCTTCCAAGGAAGATTCTGTTAAAAGATTGATGAATCATTGCCACGAAAGATTTTATGGAAGCTTGGATGGAAGACTTTATTTACCTTTCAGCGAAATATTGGAAATCGTGATTGAAATATTTCAGTGAAAGGCTCCCGTAAGCTTACGTAACCCATTCAAGGCAGATTTCGTTGGAAGATTGATGAATCATTGCAATGAAAGATTTTATGGAAGCTTGAATGAAAGACTTTATTCACCTTCCAGCGAAATATTGGAAATCGTTACTGAAAAATTTTAGTGGGAGGCCTCTAAAAGCTTTCGTAAACCTTCAAAGGAAGATTCCTTCGGAATATTGATAAATCATTGCACCAAAAGGTTTTATGGAAGCTTTATAGAAGACTCCGTTTTGCTTTCGGGAAAATGTTGGGAATTTGCACTAAATATTTCAAATTAAGTCTCCTGAAAGATTCCATAAACCTTCCAAAGAAGATTCCGTTAGAAGATTGATGAATAATTGCACCGAAAGATTTAATAGGAGCTTAAATGGAAGACTCTGTTCACCTATCAGCAAAATTATAAAAAATTGTAATTCAAACATTCCAGTGCAAGGCTCCTGAAAGCTTCCATGAACCTTCCAACAATGATTTAGTTAAAAGATTTATGAATCATTGCAAAGAAAGATTTCATGAAAGCTTAAATCGAAGACTTTATTTACCTTTTAACGAGATATTGAAATTTGTCATCGAAATATCCCAGTGGAAGGCTCCTGAAAGTTTTCGTGAACCGTCCAAGAAGGATTCCGTTGGAAGATTGATAAATCATTGCACCAAAAGATTTCATGGAAGCTTGAATGAGAGATTCCGTTAACGTTTTAGCGAAATATTAGGAATTGTCATTGAAACATTCCAGTGGAAGGCTCCTGAAAGGTTTCGTAAACCTTCCAAGAAAAAATCGGATAGAAGATTAATAAATTATTGCTCCGAAAGATTTCATGGAAGCTTGAATGGGAGATTCCGTTTACCTTTTAGTGAAATATTGGAAATCGTCAACGAAACATTTTAGTAGAAGGCTCCTAAAAACTTCCATGAACCTTCCCTTGAAGATTTAGTTAAAAGATTTATGAATTATTGCAAAGAAAGATTTCATGAAAGCTTGAATCGAAGACTTGATTTACCTTTTAGCGAAATATTGCAAACTGTCATTGAAACATTCTAGTGGAAGGCTCCTAAAAGCTTTCATAAACCTTCCAAAAAAAAATCCGTTTAAAGATTAATGAATTATTGCTCCGAAAGATTTTATGGAAGCTTGAATGGGAGATTTCGTTTACCTTTTAGCAAGATATTGGAAATTGTTGAAAGATTTCGACAACCTTTCAGCGAAATATTGGAAATTGTCATTGAAACATTCCAGTGGAAGGCTATTCTGTTAAAAGATTGATGAATCATTGCAACGAAAGATTTCATGGAAGCTTGGATGGAAGACTTTATTTACCTTTCAGCGAAATATCGGAAATCGTGATTGAAATATTTCAGTGAAAGGCTCCCGAAAGCTTACGTAACCCATTCAAGGAAGATTTCGTTGGAAGCTTGAATGAAAGATTTCGATAACCTTTCAGCGAAATATTGGAAATTGTCATTGAAACATTCCAGTGGAAGGCTACTGAAAGCTTTCCTTAACCTTCCAAGAAGGATTTCGTTGGAAGATTGATAAATCATTGCACCGAAAGATTTCATGAGCGCTTGAATACGAGATTCCGTTTACCTTTTAGCGAAATATTGGAAAATTTCCTTGAAACATTCCAGTGTAAGGCTTCTGAAAGCTTTCGTAAACCTTCTAAGAAAAAATCCGTTAGAAGATTAATGAATCTTTGCATCGGAAGATTTCATAAAAACTTGAATGGGAAACTCCGTTTATTTTTTAGGCAAATATTGGAAATTGTCATTGAAACATCCCAGAGGATGGCTTCTGCAATCTTCCGTAAACCTCTCAAGGACGATTACGTTGGAAGATTGATGAATCAGTGCAAGGAAAGATTTCATCGAAGCTTTATAGAAAACTCTATTTTCCTTTCGGCGAAATATTGGGAATTGTCATTAAAACATCCTGGTGGAAAGCTCCTGGTAGCTTTCGTAAACCTTCCAGGGAAGATTTCGTTGAAAGATTGATGAATCATTGCACTAACACATTTTATGGAAACTTGAATGGAAGACTCCGTTTATCTTTTAGTGATATATTGGAAATTGTCAATGAAACATTCCAGTGGGAGACTCCTTAAAGCTTACGTAAACCTTCCAAGGAAGGTTCTGTTCGAAGATTAATGAATCATAGCACCGCAAGATTTTATGGAAATTTGAATGGAAAACTTTATTTACCTTTAAGCGAAATATTGGAAATCGTCATCAAAACATTCCAGTGGAAGGCTCCTGAAAGCTTCCATAAACCTTCCAAGGAAGATTCTGTTAAAAGATTGATGAATCATTGCCACGAAAGATTTTATGGAAGCTTGGATGGAAGACTTTATTTACCTTTCAGCGAAATATTGGAAATCGTGATTGAAATATTTCAGTGAAAGGCTCCCGTAAGCTTACGTAACCCATTCAAGGCAGATTTCGTTGGAAGATTGATGAATCATTGCAATGAAAGATTTTATGGAAGCTTGAATGAAAGACTTTATTCACCTTCCAGCGAAATATTGGAAATCGTTACTGAAAAATTTTAGTGGGAGGCCTCTAAAAGCTTTCGTAAACCTTCAAAGGAAGATTCCTTCGGAATATTGATAAATCATTGCACCAAAAGGTTTTATGGAAGCTTTATAGAAGACTCCGTTTTGCTTTCGGGAAAATGTTGGGAATTTTCACTGAAGATTCCGACTTAAGTCTCCTGAAAGATTCCATAAACCTTTCAAGGAAGATTATGTTGGAAGATTGATGAATCATTGCACCGAAAGATTTCATAGGAGCTTTAATGGAAAATTCCGTTTACCTTTCAGCGAAATATTGAACATTTTCACTGAAATATTCCGATTCGAGTATTCTGGAAGCTGCCGTTAATCTTACAAGGAAGATTCTGTTAGAAGATTGATGAATTATTGCAGGGAAAGACCCGAGGAAGCTCTGAGGAAGACTGCATTTACCTTGCAGCTAAATATTGAAGATTTTTGACAGAAACATTCGGGCCCAGGGCTTCAGAAAGCTTTTGTAAACATTCCATGGAAGATATCATCAGTAGACTAATGAATCAGGAATTATTGTTTTGAATAGATGTAAAACGGACACTACGCCAGCACTCATAAATATGGCTAATCCTCGTTTGTAAGTTAATAAAAAACAATGTTAATTACGCAATAGCTACAATAAAAAGACATTTTTATAAAAATGAGATAATTGTTATAAAAATAAGGGAATTTTTTTTACAAAAATGACTTTATTGCAATAACAAAAATCGAGTCCTTTTCCATCAAAATTTTTATTATATCTGATGACGATATTTTCCCAATACATTACTTGACACACCAAAAGGCGTTTTAAATAAAGTCATTTAGTACGTTAGGGATTAGGACAAATAATGACGTTGTTTAGTATGTTAAATGTTAACGAAAAATGAGGTCATTTTTCAAAAACAATGTCTTTTATTCTATAACTTACCACATAGCATGAAATATTTCTAAAATATTTCTAAAATATTTCATTGAAAGATTCGGAATAAAACAGAAATATTGATATGAAATGTTTCTGAAATATTGATATGTCTACCTAGAAGATTGATTTGAAATATTTCATGTAATGTTTCTGTAACATTCTTTCATGATTTTGTGAAATATTAATTTGTAATATTGTTGAAAGATTGCAGCAACATTTGATCGAAAGATTCATGGACGGTTATGAAACTTTCAAGAAATGTTTCTGAAATATTTCTAAAATCTTACATGGAATATTAATTCGTAATATTGTTAAAAGATTGCAGAAATATTTTATTAAAGGATTCATAGAAGATTATGAATCTTTTAAGAAATGTTTTTTTAAATATTTCTAAAATCTTTCATGAAATATTGATTTGTGATATTGGTGAAAGATTCTATTAGATGTTGTTTTTGATTTTGTAAGAGTAGCATCTCAAATTATATTAGAAACCCATACATTTATTTGTTATTCAGAATTTGAGCGCTTATTTATTTCTATCAAGAATTTTTGGTCTTATATACTAAACGAGAGAACGTCCCACCACTTGTGAGAGTTTGTAAACCGCATTTACGATCACATGAAAATATAATCAAGTAGCCACCTGCTGGCAAGATAGAAGAATTGCTACGCACGCAAGGTAACTACAAATATTTAGACAATATTTCTCCAATATTTCACTGCTATATTCATAAATTTTTTGGAATACTTCATGAAATATTTCTGGAATATTACAGAAATATTTCATGAAATATTTTTTGAAAAATTTGCGCATTACTGACTTAAAATATTTTAAGAAATGGTGCAGTAATATTTCTTCAATATTTCAGTGTAGTGTTCAAACATTTTTTCAAATACTTCATGAAATATTTTTCATATATAACAGGAATATTTCATGACATGTTTCTTGAAAGATTTGAGAAATATTAATTCAAAACATTTCAAGAAATAATGTAACAACTTACTTGAATATTCCAGTGTCGCATTAAAAAATTTTTTGAAATAAAACATGAAATGTTCCAGCAATATTACAGAAATATTTCAATGAATTATTTAATATTCATAAACTGAAATATTTCAAAGAAATATTAGTTCATCACTTATTTAATATTTCACTGAAATATTTCATGAATAATTTAAGAAAGCTTTCAGTAAGCTTTCAATCAAGTATTTCATGAAAAATTTAAAGAAGCTTTCAGTAAGCTTTCACTGAAATATTTCATGAATGATTTACGGAAGCTTCCAGTACGTTTCCACTGGAATATTTCATGAAAAATTTACGGAATTTTCCAGTAACCTACCCATGAAGTATTTCATGAAAAACTTACGGAGGCTTCCAGTAAGCTTCCACTGAATTATTTCATTAATAATTTACGGAGGCTTCCAGTAAGCTTCCACTGAAATATTCGATGAAAAGTTTACGGAAGCGTCCGGTAAACTTCCGCTGAAATATTTCGTGAACGGCTTGCGGAAGACTCCTGATCGAGGACATATCCATGTTCCGGGAACTTTTCACTGGAGTCTTCCCGGGAGCTTCCAATATTTTTTCTGCAGTGAATTCAATTTTCCATGTTCTCTTCTAGGAAGCTTCTGGTAATATTCCACTGAAATATTCAACGGAAAACTTAATGAAGCTTCCTGGAAGCTTCCACTAAAATATTTTAGGAATGATGTACGGAAGCTTCGAGTAATCTTCCACTGAAATATTTCATGAAAGATTTACGAAGAATCTCAGTAAGTTCTCACTGAAATTTTTCATGAATAATTTACGGAAGCTGTCGGTAAGCTTTCATTGAAATATTATACGAATAATTTACGGAAGCTTCCAGTAAGCTTCCACTGAAATATTCCATGAAGGACTTACGAAGGCTTCCAGTGAGCTTTCATTGAAATATTCCATGAAAGACTTACGGAAGTCTCCTGATCGAGGACATATTCATCTTCCGGGAAGTTTTCACTGGAAACTTCCTGAAAGCTTCCAACTTTTCTTCCACATCTTCCGGGAAGCTTCCAGGAAGCTTACATACTGGGTGGGGAGTATTATTTCATTATAATTTCATAAAATGGAATAAAATAATATATAAACGAAAATTATTTTAAATAAATTTCAAAGATATATTGGTACATCTTTGAAAGTTCAAAGTTTAAATATCACTTTTTTCAAACAATTTTTAAAAAGTGACCATTTTATTAGATTAAAAAATACACAACTGTTTGCAAATAAATTATTCTTTTTTTAAACTATTAAACGAAATTCATTTTTTAAAAAACTATATTGCACGGTGCCTTAAAAATTTCATTAGCAGGCTGATTCCATTCAGATTCATGCAGGCCCTCACTGATCGAATTTTTTTTTTCTTCTAAGTAATAAAAATACCTTTTATTATGTATATAAAGATAAAATGTACCTCGTAGAACGCTAAAAAAATTTTTTTTTTACTACAGCAATTTTCGTGTTAGATGTAAAAACGAAAATTCAAAAATTGAAAATGAACCTCTACTATTAAATGACTATAGCTCCGTCAATTTTTAATCTTTTTGGGCGTTCTTTTAACGAAAGTATGCGGAATTCTGTCTAGTATTAAATGCAATCTCGACTTTTGTAATACGATCCGATCTAACTGAGTTATTTACAAAAAACCGAAAAAAGCGATTTTTTTCAAACACGATTTTCTCAAAAACTATATTTTTTTTGAAATTTTTATATGATTTTATACATAAGAAATACTAACTTTTAGGGTAGGTGAGAATATGCGATTTTGCCTTATTTTTTTTAACAGATTTTTAAACGTTTTTTTTATATTTTCGATTTTAAAACATTGATACCATGGCACATCGTACTATTTTTCCAACTTTACGTGTTCTTACAACTATTTTTACGCTTTTATTTATTAATATATCAAAAATATCAACACTTATCTTTAAAATAAACCCTGGATCGAATATTTTGATCAATAAGAACCAAAGTTATGACGATTTCAAGTTTAAAAAAAAAAGCTGAAACTTTAAATAAATATGATATTTACATTAAGGAAACGCAATTTTCGTTAAAGATTAAAATCTGAAGATATAAATTTTTTAATTTGAAAAAAAAGTTATTTTGATGAAAGAATACATAACCATTTATCCTCTTTTTATGGTACATTATTATAATAAAAATTTTTTTCGTTGAAGAATATAATTTTTTTATCAGTTTGAATTTCGCGCCTAGAATTTGAATTTATTTTGTAGGGAGTTGACGCATGTCACTACTAGGTGGCGATGATTCGTTCTTTGCATTCTCATCAACGACTTGACGCGTTTAAAAGGAAGAAAAGGAAGATAAAAAACAAAGTTGTTTAAGAAAAATTATTTTTTTTGATCTGTCATTGAACAGAATATCAATAATGGCATCACTGATTGTTAAAATGAAGTGGAAGGATCTAAAAGAAAGGCACAAAAAAGTTGTTTATGATTGCTCCAAAAGTCCGCTTCGAGAATTAGGTGATGTAACGGAGTCTTTGAAGCGCTTGTATCCAAATACTTCTTTCTTTAGAGAAGATAAAGTATGCCCTTCGTGTTACAAAATATTATTAGATGAAGTGAAAAATGCGCCTATTTCATCGATTTCAATCAGTCAATAATCTTTGGAAGATTTTATTCATAGTGAGGCTGTGGTAGAACAGCTTAACAAGACTTCAAGTAATTTGAAATTAAACATTTCACCAATTAAAATGCCTCAAAGTATCAATATCAAGATGCGAGAATCTTATGCTCTCCAAAAAAGAAAACAAATAAACGATGCATTTGATTCACAAATAGCAAGTAAAATGATGAAAGTCTACGATATAACGGATTTGTCCGCATTGAATGAAAATAATAAATGTAAAACAAATGATAAATGGCTTGAGAATATTAAAATTGCATTAGATGATTGTTCAAATTTTCTTGAGAAAGAGCGATTGTTGAGTATTATACCAAATGATATTTCCAAAGATTATATATTATTAGTTTTACCAAATGTAACTATTTATATGATTAATCAAGCACGATCATTGGTAAATAATAAAAAAATTTACAAGCAGTCTGAGAACTATTGTGGCCATTCTTTGGATAGTGAAATTGTAATGAAAGTAAAGGATTTTTATCTGAACAATGATTTTAATTGTTCTCGTCAAAGTGCAAATAAAAGCGACACAGTATCTATCAGAGAAAATGGTATAAAAACTAAAGAAGTCAAACGCTTTCTTACGCGAAGTAAAAAAGAAATATATCAATTATTTAAAGACGAAAATCCTGAAATGAAAACAAAAATTGATAAATTAACATTCTACGCTTTAAGAGGAGGTCACGTACCTCTGTCCTTTTCTAATCAAAGCATTGAGTTTTTACAAAAACTAATAACTTTAGCAAAAAATGAAGAGAAAGCCGCATCTCGTATCAAAAAAAGCAATATTATCTTTGATGAGAAAGAATTAATTTTATTGCTTTGTTTTCAAGAAAACCTTGAAAAACTTAAATCATAGAGGTTAGGTTGAACAATTTGGTTTTTCAAGATTTTCTTGAGAATGAAGCAATAAAATTAATTTTTTCTTATCAAAGAAAATATTGCTTTTTTTGATACAAGATGCGGCTTTCTCTTCATTTTTTGCTAAAGTTATTAGTTTTTGTAAAAAAATAATTTCTTTGATTAGAAAAGGACAGAGATACGTGACCTCCTGTTAAGACCGAAGTGGGTTATACTACATCCACCCACCGATTCATGTCTTTGCGTTTACTGCGAGAATCTTAAACTTATGTGAGATGCTTTAAATAATTATAAAAAAGAGAATAAACAAGACATTGCAGATTTGGAATTGAAAATATGTTCTTCACTTTTCCGTTCAAAAGATGATATGAAATGTGTACTAAGAGAATGTGAAGAATGTCCCATTGGAGATTCTATTGATTTACAAGTAATTCCTTTGGCAGAAGAAGATTTATATGAAGAAATAATTTATGGCGTTTGGGAAAAATCAAATTTACTGAATAAAACTAGCACAATTGAAAACTTCTTAATAGAGTTAAGAGAGCGCGCTTTCACTGTAAGAGCTCATAAATTAGTCAAAGAAATTCAACGTATAGCAATTGAAGAGGTTAAACTTTTAGCGAAAACTAATGACTTGCAATTAGTTATTCATGTCGATTTTGCAGAAAATTGGACAGTTCTGCGTCAAAATGAAATTCAAAGCTATCATTGGAGTAAAAACCAAATATCAATGTTTACGTCAGTATGCTATTTTGGAAGTGATAAAACAGTCAGTTATGTCACCGTCTCTGACGATATTAAACATGATTTGTCACATGCCCTAATGGCTATAAATTTAATCATCGATAACTCAAAACAAAAACATATTGCGCAAGATCTTGATGAAATCATAACCATTTCCGATGGAGCTGCCAGTCATTTTAAAAATAGATATTAATTCTATGAGCTTCAAAACTCAAAAGTAAACAGAAAATGGCTTTTTTCTGCGACAGGTCATGGTAAAGGCGCTTGTGACGGTATTGGTGGTTTAGTTAAACATTATGCTACCACGCATAATCTGTCCAAGAAGAGTGCAGATTTTATTGGAAACGCTGAAAATTTCACCACTCACGTATCGTACTCCGTCGATTAACATTCTTGTTATCCGCAAGGATGAGTTAGAAGTTTTTCGACTGACAAAAAAATGGAATGGTTAGGAAATGCAAAAGAAATTAAAGGTATTTAAAAGATTCACTGTTGGAAAAGTGAACGAAACCAAATCTACACTGCCAAAACTTCGAGACATGAGTGGCAAGAAGTAAATTGAAAGGTTTTACTCAAATTAGGATTTTTTTATTCACATTAGTTCTCAATTCATTAGTGTTCTTTCTTAATTGTATCGCACATTATTTGTTCATTGAAAATGACCAAATAATATATTTAAGTATTTAAACTACTAACCTTTTCAAAATTCGAATTCGAAATTCCAAATTCAAAATTCAAAATTCAAAATTCAAATTCAAAATTCAAAATTCAAAATTCAAAATTCAAAGTAAATATATTTATTTAAAGTTTCAGCATTTTTTTTTTAAACTGGAAATCGTCATAACTTTGGTTCTAATTGATCAAAATATTTGATCCGGGGTTTATTTTGAAGATTATTGTTGATATTTTTGATATATTAATAAATAATAGCGTAAAAATAGTTGTTAGAACACATCAAGTTGGAAAAAATAGTACGATGCGCCATGGTATCAATATTTTAAAATCAAAAATATAAAAAAAACGTTTAAAAATCTGTTAAAAAAAATAAGGCAAAATCGCATATTCTCACCTACCCTGAAAGTTAGTATTTTTTATGTATAAAATCATATAAAAATTTCAAAAAAAATATAGTTTTTGAGAAAATCGTGTTTGAAAATAATCGCTTTTTTCGGTTTTTCGTAAATAACTCAGTTATATCGAATCGTATTACAAAAATCGAGATTGCATTTAAAACTAGACAGAATTCCGCACACTTTTGTTAAAAGAACGCCCAAAAAGATTAAAAATTGACGGAGCTATAGTCATTTAAAAGTAGAGGTTCATTTTTAATTTCTGAATTTTCGTTTTTAAGGTATTTTCATTACTTAGAAGAAAAAAAAAATCGATCAGTGACGGCCTGGCAAATTTTTGAAGATTCTCTGATTAAATATAATTTAAACCACGCAAATAATTTTTAAGAAAACTAAAACAAAAATTGAAGAGCAGTTCGAGTATATTCGTCTTTTTCTAATCAAAGAATTGTTTTTTTTTACAATAACTAATATAATCAAGGAAACGTTGAAAGACTTAAAATATATTCTTTTTCTCATTCCTCATATTTCATTCATTTACTGAAAGTTTAAATTAAAATAAATAAAAATTGTTTAAATATTGTGATTTTAACTGTTAAGACGTGCATATTTCGCCGTATCGAAGTTAGTATAACTTAACAGTTAATTTATTTTCTCATTGTATAACATTGTGTGAAAATTCTTTTTTAATTTCAAACAAATATTTTATTAAAACTTTATTTTATGAATGCAATTACATTTACATTCAAAAATATCAGATTAGATTTTTTCTTTAAAACCTATGTCTTATAATTATTTATATTATTTGTTCGAACAACATAAATATTTAGTACTGTACAACAACATATATTTTTAATTAAATGCTTTATATATTTGATTTAGCAAAACATAAAGTCGAATCACCAGTTACCGTTCCCTTAAGGTTCAGGCAGACACATTTTCTTCAATAAAACAAATCTCAAGGTGTCTCAAGGTCTCAAATCTCAACCTCTCTTGTGGTTTAAATAATATTTAATAAAAGAACCTTCGGAAATTTGCTTTTCTCCATACCATTTATGCAAAAACCATTCATATCATTTTTAGAAAATATTTGATACTATTAATGAAATTTTCAAGGCACCGTGCAATATAGCTTTTTAAAAAATGAATTTGGTTTAATAGTTTGAAAAAAGAATAATTTATTCGCAAACAGTTGGGTATTTTTTAATGTAATAGAATAGTCACTTTTTAAAAATTGTTTGAAAAAAGTGATATTTAAAGTTTAAACTTTTAAAAATGTACCAATATATCTTATATATTAATTTATTCTATTTTATGAAATTATAATAAAATAATACTCTTAGTTATAACATTAAATCCTTAGAACTTGTAGATATATATATATATATACATACGACAATTTCACATAAATTTACACGACTGAATAATAAAAATCAATGAGTCTGGGAATATGTTCCATTTGGTTTCCAAAATAAAAATAAAAAATTTTGTGGTTAAAAATTCAAAGTAATAAAATATTTTCATTTATCCAAATTTTTTGGTTAAATTAATGTTTTAATAAATTTTCTATTAAAAAGTATCAAACTACTGTAAAATCTTAATAGAACTATTTTTGTTGAAAATAACGTGTACAATATAATTGAATTTTTGAAAATGACAATATGTAGACTTTTTAACTTACCTGTTAGGTGAAAAATCACTATTGAATATTCACAAAAACTGCCTAAGTTAATTTGATATTTAATGACTTGACTTAATATTTTTTTATAAAAAACGAATAAATTTCAGCGATAACGAAGAAAGTTTCTAAAAACACCTGAATTTACGAAAAAGTATTTAAAACACTCATTTTTATTCAATCATAAGATTTTCTTTCTTCAAACGCACTTTGTTTTAAAGAAAACGAACAAATACATTTTTATCAGATATCATGTGTAAATATGTAGTGACGATATTACCAATAAATCTTAGTTCTACCAGGCTTCAAGTATTTTTTTCTTGGAAATATTTATTAATTATTTATTACTATCCATAATCACATAAATTGTTTGTTAAGAAAAGTTATTTCCTTTCTCAATTTTTTATTTGTTTTATTGTTAAATTTGTTAATAGATTTATTAGTATAGTTTTTTTAACCATTTAACTTTAAATATGTCCTAATAAATCTAAAAATAAAAAAAATAATCAAAAATATTTAAGCATTAATAACTGTATTTAAAAATTATAAATTTCGAAAATAGTTCAAAATTATGAATTCACATAATTACATGAAAGTTAAAAAAAAAAAAATATAAAAGGAAGTAAAAATTATCATTTTTTCAATGTTATTTATTAATCAAGCAAATGTGTTAAAAGTGTTGTCGCAATGCTTGAGATCGGCATTCAAAGCAAGCGACAAATCATGCAATAAATCACTGTGTTTGGATTCAGCTTTCTGTGCCGTAGACTACGGAGAGCCGTAGCGAGCGACAAAGCAGTTGAGTTGCTGGGCTTGGATTCAGCTTTCTGTGCCATAGACTACGGAGAGCTGTAGCGAGCCACAACGCAGCTTAATCGCAGCGCTCTGCTCCGATCAATGTAATCTTACAAACAGAAAGTTGGAATGATTGCCTGCGATATTGTCACGCACTCCTATATTGCGATTTTCCGTTATGAAAAGCTGCGAATGTTGTCAGAATCATTCACAACAATCGACTCCGCAGCGTGTGTATTTGGCTTTCATTTCAGTGTATGTTCAGATACGTTTACACTTACGGATAAGTAAAAATAAGGTCAACCGACTTTATTGCTTTCTCATAGAGAGAGCATTGTATCGATAAAAATTTTTTTTTTATTTATCCATTAATTTGTACGTATTCGGACTCAGGAGTTGGAAAAGGTGGTTTCCAGAATAAAGTCTGTAGGTATGTGCGTGCGCGCATCTGTGTGTAGGTGTGCATCTGCTTGTGCGTGTTCATGAGCGTGGGCGCGCACATCTGTGCGTGCGTGTGTGTGTATGTGCGTGCGTGCAAAGTGCGTGTATGTATGCGTGTGTGCGTGTGCATGTGTTTGCGCGTGTGTGCGTGCAAAATACAAGTGTGCGTGTGCGTGCGTGCTAAATAAGCGTGTACGTTTTCGTGTGCGTATGTGTGTGTGAGTGCGTGCGTGTGTGCGTGCGCGTGAAATATGCGTATACGTGTGCACGTGTCTGTGCGTGTGTCTGTGTGTGTACGTGTTTGTGTGCGTGTCTGTGTGTGTGTGTGTGTGTGTACGTAAGTGCATTCGGGCGAAGTGCGCGTGTGCGTGTTTGTGGGCGTGCGTGTGTGCGCGCGTGCGCGCGTCTGTGTGTGGGTGTGCGTGTGCTTGTGCGTGTGCATGAGCGTGAGCGCGCTCGTCTGTACGTGGGTGTGCATGTGCGTGTGTGTGTGTATGTGCGTGCGTGTGTGCGTGCGTATGTACATTGTGCGTGTGTGCGTGCGTATGTACATTGTGCGTGTGTGTGTGCGTGTGTCCGTGTGTCCGTGTGTGTGCGTGTGTCTGTGTGTGTGCATGTTCATGTGCGTGTGTGTGTGTGAGTGCGTGCGTGTGTACGTGTGTCCGTGTGTGTGCGTGTGTCTGTGTGTGTGCATGTTCATGTGCGTGTGTGTGTGAGTGTGTGCGTGCGTGCAAAGTGCGTGTGTGTGTGTGTGCGTGTGCGTGTGCATGAGTGCGAAATATGCGTGTACGTGTGCACGTGTATGTGCGTGTGTCTGTGTGTGTGCATGTTCGTGTGCGTGTGTGTGTGTGTGTGTGTGCGTGCGTTCGCGTGTTCGTGCGCGTGTATGTGCGTGTGTCTGTGTGTGTGCATGTTCGTGTGCGTGTGTGTGTGTGTGTGTACGTAAGTGCGTGCGTGCGAAGTGCAAAGTGCCCGTGTGCCTGCTTGTGTGCGTGCGTGCGTGCGTGCGAAATGCGCGTGTGCGTGTGTGCGTGTGTGTGTGTGTGTGTGTGTGTGTGTGTGAATTTAGTACGCCAATTTGATGTCCAAAACTACTGGATGGATTTGCTTCGAATTCTGCATACAATTTTTTTTTTCCGCCTAGGTGGGAAGCTATTGGGAATAGTTTCCTTCCTTTTTTTTCAAATTAAATTTGCGTAGAACTTATTATTAACTGCCAAAGAGAGAAAAATTTTTAAAAACTAATTTTCTTGGCGTACTTTTAGTTTTAGAGCATTTTAAAAATTTTTTTAAAAATTCCTATTTTTAATTTTTTTCTATTTTGCGAAAACCATTTTATTGATTTGCTCTAAAATTTGTATGCAAGTTATTCGTTACTGTCTGAAGAAAACAAGCTTTAGAAAACTATTTTTCTCAGGGATTTTGCTCAAACTTTGGAATAAGTTTCTAAATGTCAAAATATGATAGGAAACAGAATTTTAGACTCCTACGCTCAATATTTTCCTCGTTATTGGCAATAAAAGAAAATCACTAAAAAAGTGACTAGATTTTCAAACGCATATAGTTCATTGATAGCTAAAAGCTTGAAACTTCTTTAAAATGAAAGCTGAGCTTAAAACCTTTTGAAATAGTACTTATGGCATGTCAAAATATATTTTTTTTCCAATGTAATAACGTAATAAACATTAGACCCAATTTCAGCTTTTGTTATTAATTAATGTTTTAAAAAGAAAAATCAGGTCCAATGTTTATCACGCTATGACTTTGGAAAAAAAATATATTTTGACATGCCATAAGTACTATTTCAAAAGGTTTTGAGCTCAGCTTTTATTTAAAAAAAAGTTTTAAGCTTTTAGCTATCAATGCTAAGGAACTATATGCGTTAAAAAATCTAGTAACTTTTCTAGTGATATTCTTTAATTGCCTATAACTAGGGAAATATTGAACGTTGGTGTCTAAAATTCTGTTTTATTTCATATTTTGACATTTGAAAACTTATCCCAAAGTTTAAGCGAAATCCTCGATCCGGAGTTGTGATAATCTTCTAGTCAGTGCAGTTTGAATTTTAGAGCATTTTAAAAATTTTCAAAAAAAAAGTTTATTTTTCATTTATTTTCTATTTTGTGTAAACCATCCTATAAATTTTTTCCAACATTTAAATGCAATTTATTTGCAATTGTCTAAAGAAAATAAGCTTTTAAAATCTAATTTTTATAGCATGGTTACGATTTTAGAAAATTTTTAAGATTTCTAAAAAAATTTCGATTCTTTGTTTCTTATTTTTTTAATTTTACGTGAAGTACTCGATAAATTTGTTCTAAAATGTGCAGGAAAATTATTTGTTAAGTAGGCGAGAAGCTATTGAAAATTGGTTTTGATTGTGTATTTTTTTTTATAAAGCCATTTTAAGAATTAAAAAAAAAGTTTTGATTTTTAATTTTTTTCTTTTATCTTACGTAAATTGCTTGATGAATTTGCTTTGAAATTGGCATAAGAATTATTTGCATCTGTCAGAAGAAGTATAAGTTTTAAAAACTGATTTCCTTACCATAGTTTTAATTTTAGAAAATCTAATAAATTTTGAAAAAAATTGTATTATTTCAATTTTTTAACATTTTACGTAAACTACTCGATAGATTTGCTCTAAAATTTGTATGCAAGTTATTTACTACTGACCAGCTAAAGACGCAACCGGACCAAGGGTCAAAGGAGCAGTCAGAAGGTAAGTCAGACGAGGAGGGAATGATGCTTATTGTCGGCATTCCCGAATCGTCCATCAAAAGTCTAAGTTCATTAGACAACAAGGCTTACTACGGTATGGGCAGAGTTGAAGTTAGATACTCTGTCAAGACCGTGGAAGCATCAAGTAATCAATAGGGGATCTTCCAAATGGAGGAGATCCTTAAAATTACTCAGATTAACTTGCACCACAGTAAAGACTTCTCAGCTCTTCTTGCGAGGAGTCAGTCTGCGGCGCACACACATGTATCATTGATACAAGAACCATGGACCGTCAAAGGCTCTATTAAAGGACTTGGAAGAGGTGGAAAAATTGTCAAAGATCCAACAGCAGTCAAACCCAGAGCGTGTATCTGGATCAAAGGTCTAGAAAACACGCCACTTATGGCAGTCATTACTCGAGATGTAGTGGCTACTAAGGTAAAACTCTCCATAAGAGGTGATTCAAAGGAGGTAGTACTAGCTTCAGTCTATCTCCCCTATGAGGAAGAGATTCCTACAAAAGAGGTAATTAAGTTGGTAGACTATTGTTGCGAGAGGGGGCTCCCTCTGGTTTTGGGATGTGATGCCAATGCGCACCATACGGTGTGGGGCAGCACGGACACGAATGCTAGAGGATCGGCCCTACTCGAGTACTTAGCCACTACTAAACTAGATATTCTTAATAGGGGGTCGGAACCTACCTTCTTTAATATAAAGAGAAGAGAGGTGATCGACCTAACACTGTGTTCACAAAACTTTATTCATGCTGTGCGGGATTGGAGAGTGTCGGAAGAACCGACGCTCTCTGAACATGCACAGATCACGTTTAATATTTGTTTTCTGTTTCAGGAGGTCAAATGGATTGGGAACCCAAGGAATACGGACTGGGGTACATACAAAAAGGAACTCTCACTAGCAATGAGAGAATTCCCTAAAAATATTGGGAACAGGGAAGAGATAGAAGGGGCGGCGAAAATGCTCCAACAGTCTATCATCTCGGCATTCTCTAAGAGCTGTCCTCTCAAGAAAGCGAGGACAGAATATGAGTCTCCATGGTGGAATCACAAACTGGAAACTCTTAAGGAGACAGTCAAAAGATTGTTCGAAAAGGCCAAGAAATCCAAAGAGGAGTTACCTTGGCAGAAGTGGAGAGACAAACAGAAAGAATACAGAAGGGAGGTCAGAAGGGCCCACACGGAAGGATGGAGGAAGTTCTGTTCGAAAGTGGAGCAAGGTCCGGAGGCATCCCGACTTGACAAACTGTTTGCACGGAATCCGGAGGCATGGTTGGGTGCCATTAGACTTCCAGAGGGTGGTTACTCAGTGATGGACAGGGAGACCTTGGGCTGCCTGATGAGGACGCATTTTCCGGGTTTTATTAACTTGGAGGGTGGGGAGAGTGATCAACCTGATAACCCTTCACGGGTGAATTGGGGTCCTGGTTGCGGTGGACCCGCTGACAAGTCAGCTAGGGTGAAGCTTGCAGCCGGGATTGTCTCCCCAGATCGTGTCAGGTGGTCCTGGTTCTCCTTTGGGCCGTTTAAGTCTCCCGGGGTGGACGGGGTGTACCCGGTCCTGCTTCAGCAGGGCACGGAGGTTATCCTTGGCCCTTTCGTGAGACTGGCGAGGGCCTGTTTGTTGCTGGGCTATACACCCGAAAACTGGAGGAATTCAAGAGTAGTTTTCATTCCTAAACCAGGAAGAAGCAGCTACTCCACGGCAAAGGACTTCAGACCTATTTGTCTGATGTCCTTTTTGCTTAAGTCGATAGAGAGGCTCCTCGACAGATACATCAAGGAGATGGTTCTCACACAGAATCCGCTATCACCAGAACAACACGCCTATACAGAAGGCAAATCTACCGAAACAGCACTGCACAAAGCAGTGTCATTAATCGAGGGAGAAATAGAAACAGGAGGATTCGCCATAGGAGCCCTCCTGGATGTAGAGGGGGCTTTCAACAATACCCCAACAGAGGCTATTTGCAAAGCAGCCAAGAATAAAGGAGTGCCGGACAAGATCACGAACTGGATCCGTGACATGCTGAGTCACCGATTATTGGAAGTAACCAGGGGTGACACCACGGTCAGGGGTACAGTCGCAAATGGCTGTCCTCAGGGTGGTGTGATCTTCTCGTTAGAATGGAACTTGGTGGCAGAAGGTGCCTTGACCTGTGTTAAAGAAACCAGATGCCATGTCATTGGATATGCCGACGATATAATGATAGTGGTGAGGGGGCGTTTCCTTGAACCGCTAGCAGATGTATTACAGGCAGCACTGGACAGACTTTGGAACTGGTGCAAAACCAACAAACTGTCTATCAACCCTAGCAAAACAGAGGTGGTGGTCTTCACGAGGAGGTATAAGTGGAAACTGCATAAAACCTTAAAGCTAGGAGGCCAAGTATTAACACCAAAATTCGAGGCCAAATACTTGGGGGTGATACTGGACAGCAAGCTACACTGGAAACCCCAGGTAGAAGAGTGCTGCAGGAAGCTCACCAATATGTTTTGGCTTAGCAGAAGAACTATTGGAAGGAATTGGGGACTTAAACCCTTAACCATCCTGTGGATGTTTAGGACAATTCTCATTCCTAGACTAACTTACGCAGCAGTGGTATGGTGGAAACGCACCAGCCAAACAACAACTGCGAAGCTCCTGGATAGGCTAAGGGGACTTGTCCTGAGAGCCATGACAGGGACAATGAGGACTACTCCCATAGAAGCCCTGGGATTCTTGATGAGAGTGGCACCCTTACAACTGTATGTACAAGAGGCTGCTACAAGGTCTGCATGCAGACTGATTGCTCTCAACATGTGGACAGGGAGAGGTGAACACACTAACCCTCCTTGCCTTAAACAAGATGTACTATTAAAGATGAGGTAAGATCTGATGGTGACGAAATATCACTCCGACAATAAATTCGAGGTGATTTTCCCAACCAAAGAAGACTGGCTGTGAGGAAAAGGTAATGATAGAATACCGAACTCAGGCGACATCTGGTACACGGATGGATCAAAATCCGCAACGGGTACTGGAGCAGGCATCTATCGAAGGAGGCTTGGGAAGGGGACTATGGTCCTGCTAGGCAAGCAGGCTTCAATTTTCCAGGCAGAACTAATGGCTATACTGATTTCTGCTCAGATGGCACTAGATGCGAACAACCAAGACATAGTGAACTTCTGTTCGGATAGCAAAGGGGCACTCATGGCCTTAAAAAGCTACAAAACTAAGTCTAGTCTAGTGGAGGAATGCATCAACTCACTAAATACTTTAGGAGAAAGATGCAGGAAACTCAAACTTTACTGGGTTCCCAGTCACGTGGGAATCAAAGGCAACAGGGTAGCAGACGACCTAGCAAAATTGTCTGCAAAAACACCACTAATTGGCCCTGAGCCTGCTTTGGGAATTCAGATGAGCCAAATTAAAGAAAAAATGTGTCAATGGCGAGAGACACAACATAGAACAACCTGGAGGGATACACCAGGTTGCAAGCAAGCTAAAGCTCTGCTTGGTGATGACCCTAATCATGCGTGGCTGGCACGGGGTCTGAACCTAAGCAAAGAAGATATAAACATAGTCGCACAAATAGCGACAGGGCATGGTAAATTAAATTACCACATGTACAATATGAAAGTAGCTGGTTCTCCTGCATGCAGATGGTGCGGGGCCGCCTTGGAGACGGTTCAGCACATCCTCTGTGAGTGTGAGGAACTAGCGACAACTAGAATGAAACACATAGGAATGGAGTGCCCTGACATTAACAAAATCAGGACACTTCCTCTAAATAATGTGATTTCCCTATATAAAGAGATCACGATACATTGCGTATCTAACTATGTCTAACCGCACATGCCCGGAACCCATCCATAAGGTTGTGGTGAAGGGTTGCTGGTGGGACTAAACTATGGGGCTGCAAAGGGCATTTGGCCCAGGCAGCATTGGTGGTTCAATTCCCATAGAACTGCCTACCCGATATCCTTAATAATATTTACTACTGTCTTCATAAAACTAACTTTTAAAAAATAATTTTTTTAACGTAGCTCTCTGATCACTTCTTTTTATTTCTGATTCAACGCTTTCACTAACTGTTTAGTAGTTGATAGGAAAAATAATAGTTTTCATTTTTTCTTAATACAAAACCAATTTATTAACTTATAAAATATTACCAGTAGATATCAGTGAGAGCGCACAAAAAACGAGGGGAACATGGTCAGCGCTAGCAGTAGTCTATTCCCTAACGCTTTTCTTATACAAGCTAAAGAAGATTATAAGTAGCGCCACCTATATTACATTTAATCTAAATAGAACTAATAATTTGAAAATTTTATTTTGTTGCAAGACTAGGCAATTTTCAAGTTACAATTACACATTTTTCGCCCACCTCGTTAATCATAACGATAAATAAAACCCATTGCATGTAATTAAATTAAATAAAGAAAAGAAACGCTCGGACAATTACAATTTTTCTTGTTCGATAATAATAATCAATTGGAATTTCATTGTACGAAAATTAAGATATATAGCCCCTTTTTCTCGCAATTAATTGTACAACAAGATCTTTCCTTTCAGTAAGATTATCGTAGTCTAACCTTTAATACAAGTAATTAACAATTAAAAATAATATTTAACAAAGAAAGTTATAATATTTCAAATCAAGATAAATCCTAAATGCAATAAACAAATGAAATTAAATCAATTAAAACTAGTTTCTAGCAAAATTAATTTGACTAAAGGTCGTTTTAAAGTGGTAGTTGCAGTCTTAACAGTAGCAACTCTAATTATTCCATCAGCTCCAGGATGCACAGTTGCTATTCTACCAAGTGGCCATTTTGAAGGTGGAGATAATTCATCGCGAATCAAAACCATATCTCCTACTGCAATATTTCGTGAAGCCTGAAACCAGCGCTTCCGTTCTTGTAATGTTGACAGGTATTCTCTGTGCCATCGTGACCAGAATATTTGTAGCATTTGAGACAGCATCAACCAGCGTTTGCCTGCAGGTACTTCAGCATCAGTAATATTCGACTCAGGCACTATGAATGAGGATCTTTGAATGAGAAAATGAGCTAGTGTTAGAGGTTGCAAATCTGTTGGGTCGTCAGAGAGAAGTACAAGAGGACGTGAGTTAAGACAAGCCTCGACTTGGCATAAAAGTGTGTTAATTTCGGAGAATGTAAGTACAGGATCACCAATGACTCTCCTAAGATGGTGCTTTGTAGACTTAACTGCAGCCTCCCAGATTCCTCCAAAATGAGGTGCAGCAGGCGGATTAAAATGCCAAGTAGTTCCATTTTGAGCCAGCAGGTTATCTGCTTAATTTCTGAGGAAGCTTCAGTAAAGATACGTTTCAACTCAGCATCAGCACCAATGAAATTAGTGCCTCTATCACTATATAATACCTTGCAATGACCTCTCCGGCTTGTGAAGCGTTTAAAGGCTGCTATAAATGCATCAGTAGAGTAGTCTTCCACTGGCTCTAAGTGCACGGCTCTCGTACTTAAACATACAAAAATAGCGATGTAAGCCTTTAAAGTACCTTTTCCACGAGTCTTTGTTAATATTAATTTCATTGGTCCAGCGTAATCCAAGCCTGAGCATGTGAATGGAGGGTTAGGTATTACCCGATGATTTGGTAAATCTCCCATAATTGGCGGTTTAAAGTAGCGACCATATCTTATGCAGACATTGCATTTATGAACTATCGATTTTACAGATTGTCGCCCCTTTAAGATCCAATATTGTACGCGCAATGTACCAAGCGTTAATTGGGTGCCTCCATGAAGAGTCCTTGAATGAGCATCTCTAATAATAAGAGATATAAGTGATCCTTGCGATGGCAAAATAAGAGGGTGCTTTTCAGTATGATCCAATAAGGAGTGACGTAACCTGCCTCCAACCCGTAACAATTCACCATCTAAAAAAGGACGTAATTTAACTAATTTAGATCTTCCAGATACTTCTGTGTTGCACTGAAGCTCTGCAATTTCGTTTTTGAAGTTTTCCTGTTGTACCAAGTAAACCCATAACAATCTGGCATTTTTTATTTTTTGAGGAGATAGAATCTGATGAGTTTCATTACAATAAAAAATTAACTTGAGTTTCAAAAATTTAAATTTTTGTCCATGTCTTTCGCTCAACCGAGCAGTGAAACGAAAAAGAAATCTTAAACATAATCCAGTAATTCTAAGTGGCTTCATTAAATCAGAGTATCTTTCCAGTAGCTGATTTTGCAGGGGTTCTTCCACTTGAATACTAGTTTCGTTGACTGAAATTCTTTCTTCTAAAGGTTTAACACAAATTTGATCAACTGAAGCTTGCCAAGGTTCCATGCTTTCACTTAACCAAGTGGGACCCGACCACCATAAGGAAAAGTTTTCTAATAATTCAGGTGCAAGTCCACGAGACGCAACATCAGCTGGGTTCTCTCTTGGACGCACATGATGCCAGCAACCATGAGGTAGCAACGTCTGTATTTGCGAACATCTGTTAGCAACAAAAGTTTGCCAACGTACAGGATGGGATCTAAGCCAATAAAGCACATCCAGTGAATCTGTCCATAGGTGTATCTTTGTGTCGTTAAAAGGCATAGTTTTTAAAAAAGGTATGGACTAATTTGGCGAGTAAGTGAGCGGCACACAATTCCAATCGGGGTATGGATACAACCTTAATTGGCGCTACTTTGGTTTTTGCTGTTTACAATGTAACATAAACTCCAGTATCAGTCAATATTCTTACATATACAACTGCTGCATAGGCTTTGGATGAAGCATTCGCGAATCCATGCGTTTCTATACTCAGCGCTTCAGGGACGAATCTGATCCATCGTGGTATTTTTATAGTCCTTAATGCTTCCAAATTATCACACCAGTTCTTCCAAATTTGGACTTGTTCTACGGGAACTGCCTCGTCCTAGTCAATTTTTAGTAGCCACAGGGATTGCATCAAGATTTTAGCAGTGACAATCACCGGTGCCAGCCAACCCAATGGATCAAATATCTTGGCTATGTGAGAGAGGATGACTCTCTTAGTTGCAATCAAAGGAACCTTGTTTTCTTTTATTATAAAATGAAAATGATCTTCAGCTGGTAACCAAGCAACACCTAATAGCGCTGTAGAGCTTTATAGATCAAGGAAGGAGGGTCCTTTATTTAGATCAGTTTCAGCTTTAAGCCAATCAAGTAGTTTCGATTCGTTGGCAACCCATTTTCCTAAGGGGAAACTGCCCACCTTGAGCAATTTAGTGAGCTCCTTTTCCTTTTCTACTGTTTCTAAAATGGAATGTCCTCCTAAGGCTGAATCATCCATATATGTCTCGTACTCAAGAATCTTCGAAGCTAATGGGTATTGAGTTTTATAATCCGAAGCTAATTGGCGCAGAGTTCTATTGGCTAAATAAACAGAACAATTGAGCCCATAGGTAACAGTATTTAAATGATATTTCTGTATAGGACGATCAACATCGTATCTCCATAATATGGATTGAAAATGACGATCTCTAGGATCTACCAGGATCTTTCGATACATCTTCTCTATATCCGTAGCAAATACATACCTCCAAATGCGCCATCTTAGTATCAACTGAGATAAATCTTGTAGAAGATTGGGACCTGTGTGTAATAAGTCATTCAATGAGATAGAGTTTGCCTTAGCAGCTCCATTAAACACAGTTCGCAGCTTAGTTGTTAGACTAGATTCCTTTAAAATGCCATGATGAGGGAGAAAAAACGTGTCCGGTTGATCAAGTGAATTATTAAACTGAGTCATATGTCCTAAGCTTTCATAATCTTGCATGAAAGCAAGATAAGCCCTTTTAAAGTTAGGATTCCTTTCGAATTTCCTTTCCATAGATAACAAGGTTTTTGCTGCTTCTTGAAATGAATCAGTTAGATTTAAGTGTTTTCTTTTGAATGATCCTTTTAATGGTAACCTAACCATATATCGGGCATCCTTTGTTCTAGATACTGTAGATACGTAATAATTCTCACATTCTTGTTCCTCGGGGGTGAGCCTTTTTTCGGCAACAATTTCTTCCTGTTCCCAAAATCTTGTTAGTTGATCGTGCAACTCCTCATTGTCAACACAATGAAAGACACAAGTATGATGTAGGGTTTCTGACATAGGAGGAGCGACATTTCCAGATAACAACCATCCCAATTTTGATTGAGTAGCAATAGGTTCATTAATTTGTCCTCTTAAAATTTGATTCTCAACTATTTGGGCATGAACCTGTGCACCTAATAATAATTCAATGGGACTTTCCGAGGCATAATATGGATCTGCCAAAACAATACTCTTTGTGTGTTCCCATTCCTTTTCCTTAATAATAGCCTTGGGGGCATAGGATGATATTTTAGGCAGAATCAAAGCATCTACAACACAACTGAAAGTTGATTCAAATCTAGGTTTAATTGTGAATTGAGTTTTTCCTGAGCAGCACAATGACGTGTTATCACCTACGCCGCTTACGGTTATCCTGGTTTTCCTTCTTCTTAATTTCAACCTTTGACATAAGTCTTCTGATATGAATGAGGATTGTGAACCTTGATCAATCAAGGCTTTGGCAAGTATGCTGATTCCTTGACCGTTCGAAACATAAACATTAGCTGTAGCTAGTAAAACATCCCTTCCTATTTTGTCAGAAGATCTTGAAAGGCAAGTAACAACAGCTGCAGATTCGGTAGTAGTTTCAGATGCTGGATCTTCAGTTACTTCATCTGATCCTTGAACGACCGTACCGTCCTGTTTGCTCACATGAATGGACGTATGATGCTTACCTTTGCAATGGCTACATCTAAATTTAGAATGACAAAATTTAACCCCATGTTGACCTAGGCAGTTAGAGCATAATCCTTTTTCAGCCACAATCACCTTTCTATCAGTTGGACTCTTAACCTTGTATAAAGAGCAATTTGCAACGTAATGGGTTTCTACGCATTAAGCGCATTTTGCTGCTCCATCCTTAGCTGCTGATGAAGATATGTTGCTTTGAAATAAATGTGAAGATCCTGCTGGAGGATATTCTTTCAACGCGTTATTGACCTTTGTATTTTGTACCTTAGTAGGAACCTGCAACTTATTGCCATTTTCGATTGACTCTATAGTACCTATTTGCGCTTCCAAAAATCCCTTTAACTGACTTAAAGTAGGTGGATCATGCGAATTGCCCAAGGACTTTTCCCAGTCCTTTCTAGTGTTGCAGTCCATTCTATTTATGGTTAAGTAGACGATAAGATCAGACCATTGTTCGATAGGCCTGTCTAAAGCTTTTAGAGCAGAGAGTGAGTTGAAGGTGCCATTATATAGCCTTTTAAGTTCGCTTGAGGTTTCAAACTTCACTGCTTTTAGCGCAAAAATCTCTGAAACATAGGAATCAATCAACCTTCATTTATTCTCATAATAGTCGAGAAGTAATGTCCATGCTGCCGTATAGTTCTCGGCCGTGACTTCCAAACCTTTAATTCTTGCTAAGGCCTCACCCGACAGTTGTGTGTTCAAATAGTAAAATTTGATTACAGCTAGAATATCCTCACGTCGGTGAACCAAAGATCTGAAGACATCACGAAAGTGTGCCCACTCTGAGAACTTGCCAGTAAATGTAGGCAACTGTATTTTTGGAAGAGAGCGCACAAAAAACGAGGTGAACATGGTCAGCGCTAGCAGTAGTCTATTCCCTAACACTTTTCTTATACAAGCTAAAGAAGATTATAAGTAGCGCCACCTATATTACATTCAATCTAAATAGAACTAATAATTTGAAAATTTTATTTTGTTGCAAGACTATGCAATTTTGAAGTTACAATTACACACTAACTCTTTTCTTACGTTCTCACTTCCTCTCTGTCTTTTTTTCTTAGGTTGATTCTCATTTTTACCCTATTTTTATCCATTCCTGACTCTCTCTTCCTATTTCCTAATCACTCTTCCACACTCACTAATTTTTCTTGAATAAAAATTGTTTTTTACATTAAAATCATATTTAAAAAAATAAAATCACATTACTCTTACTCAATGAGCTCTATGAGAGAGCATTGCGCCAAAGCACTTGGTAGCGTTTCTTTTTAACTGTATGGATCGCTTTTACTCATTATCTCACTTACTTTTCAATTCAGGAAAAGAAAAGGACTTTACTTTACTATTCCCCCATGCAATTTTACAATTAATTACACAACAACAATCGTGATATGTCATTATTTTAGAATCTTTACATTTAACTAACGTACAAAGCACCATTATTTTGACATGATGTCACCGTGGAAGAGCAGTCGACTTACATATACATGGCTAGAACTAAGGTTGTCACAGAGCCAGTTAGATTTACAGAACAACTTATCAATGCTGAAGTTGTTATAAACAGTATAGGTATATGGGTTATTGGGCGAAGAGGTATATGGGTTATTGGGTATATGGATTATTGAGTATATGGGTTATCAGGTATATGGATTATTGGGTATATTGGTTATTGGGTTACTGGGTTATCGGGGATATAAGTTTATGGGTATATAACTTTATGAGTTCGAAGGCATATGGGTTTATGGATATAATATATGGGTAAATAAGTCTATGGGTATATGGGTTGATGGGTATATGCGTCAATGGGTACATGGGTTTATTGGTCTATAAGTATATGAAAATATGGGTATATAGGTTTATGGTTATATAAGTTCGTGGGTACATGAGTTAATAATATATGGCTTAATGAGTTCATAGCTAAATGTGTTTATGGGTTTATGGGTTTATAGGTATATGGGTACATGGGTTTATTGGTGTATGGGTTTATTGGTGTATGGGTTTATGGTTTAATGAATTTATGGACATATAGATTTATAGGTATATAGGTCTATAGGTATATCGGTTTATTGATATATGAATTTTTGGGTATATAAATTATGGGTACCTGAGTTTTTGGGTCTATGAGTGTATGGATCTATAGGCGCATAAGTTTATGGGTATATGAATATATGGGTTTATAGCTTAATGTATATATGGGTCCATAGGTTTATCGGTTTATAGGTATATGGGTTCATGGGTACATAGGTTCATAGGTATATAGGTTTATGGGTCCATGAGCTCATGAGTAAACGAGTTTATGGGTATATGGTTCCAGTTTTATATGAGCTTGTGGGTATATCGGTAAATGAGCTTATAGGTATATGAGTTTTTTCGTATATGGGTTTATGGATGTATGGGTGTATAGATCTTGAGTTTATGGGTATATGGGCTTATGAATATATGGGTTTAGGCATGTATGAGTTTATGGGCTCATAGAAATATAAGTTTTGTAGGTATATAGGTTTATGTTTATATGGATTTATGAATATATGGGTTTATGCGTATATGGGTTTATGGATTTATATGATTATAGAGAGGTATATGTGTTTATGGGTATATGGGTGTTCGATTACATAGGTTTATGAAAATATCTGTATATGGGTTTATGGGTTTTCAATAACATGGTTTTTTAAGTATATGTGCTTATGGATATATGGAAGCATTAGTATATGGGTTTATGGGTATGTTGGTTTATGATTATAGGGGTTTATATGTATATGGGTTCATAAGTACATGAATTAATGGATACATGGGTTTATGGGTATATTGATACATTGGTTTATGTGTATATGGGTTTATAGGTGTATTGGCCTATAGATATATGGGTTCATAGGTATATTGTTCTATAGGTATATGGATATATGGGTCTATGGGTATATGATTTTATGAGTATATGGGTTTATGGGTTTATGGATTGTGACGTTCTCTTCTTGCGGTGACATTAAAATTTATGTTTCTTTACTTTTCTTGTACCACGGGTTCACTCTCATGACGCTATACGTGAAAAGTTTGCCGTCTTGTAGCACGAGTGCAGCTTATCTAGAGTAAAAGGACTACAATGTCACCAGTCGAACGCGATGCTGAAAGGTTCAGTGCAGAGCGCTTACACTCTTATGTAATGATCTAATGTTAGTAAGATTTGCATGTTAGTTTTTTAATAAACGAAAATATAAAAGATAAAGTTAAATTAAATATTAGTTTAAGGTAAAATTCAATTTATATGTAGGATGAGACTTTAATAATAGGAAGGAGAGAGGTCAGCACATTGGCTACGTCGCCTTACGGATTACCCTTAGAGAGACGTGCTGTTCCCGGCCTAGAAAAGTAGATCAAGCGAGGTCCGAGCTTGAGAGTCAAGAAACACCCAAATTTTGTTCGCGATCGAGAACAAAATTGAATTTTATCTTTTCTCTTACTTTCGGCCTATTTATACTCCTTTTTGCTCATACACATGTTCTCGTATTAGCATATGTGATTGCTGTCGTCATGACTCGCACATCGATCGCTTTACTTATGCTACACTTGCTACTTTCTTTTGTATATATATAAGATTGATACGACTATAAACTTCATTCTTTTTCGACTATACAGTAGCTACTCTGTATAGTGTCTACTTCTTTATTTTCTTTTCTTTTTCATAACTATTTCTACTAATCAATATTAATTACTTGTAATTAAATAATTTAATTTATATATATTAGTTTTTATGCATCATATTCTAATTATGGGTGAATCAGCAATCACAGGATATATGGGTCTATGTGTATATGGGTTTGTGGGTATATAAGTTCATAGGTATATAGGTTTATGGGTATATGAGTTTATAGGTGTATGGGTTTATCGGTATATTGGTTTAGGGGTCTTTGTGTATATGATTTTATGGGTATATAAATTTATGGGTATATGGGTTTAAAGGTATATATGTACATGGATGTATGGGTATATGAGTTTATGGGTTTATATATTAATGGGGATATAAAGTTATGGATGTATAAATTTATGGGCATATGGGTCTAAGGGTGTATGGGTCTAAGGGTGTATGGGTCTATGGATTTATGGGTATATGATTTTATAGGTCTGTGTGTTGTAAGATTTCCGCTTTATATGAGCACAAAACCAGCTAATAAGTTTCCACTAGTTATTATAACATTTGTTGGAGTCTTATTTCATATTTCATTCATGTCATTTTTAATTGAATGATTTTAATAAACGTAGAATCACATCATTCTATTATACTCTATTTTCATTAAATCAAGGTATTACATGCATTTAATTTCAATCATATACATGTCACAAAAATATAGCATCAACATACACAATATTATTGCGTCTTCGTGTACACGAATGAAATATTATTTTTCTTTGTTAAAGCTTAGGCGAACACATGAGTGGATTTCGCTTCAGCGCGAACTTAAATAATACTATTTGATTTTTTATTTTCAACAAAATGACGTGTTATTTTGGACTTTGATGTAACTAATTTAGTGGTAAATCCACTTACAAGAGCTAATTCGTACGCGGCCAAGATGCCGTGCTTGGCCGTTTTGAGGCCTTATGCTCTTCATAGGAACCTGAAAAAGATATAAAATGAAGAAAGAGGATTTAGGACAAGGACCCTTATTGTCTCTCAATGCCTGCGTTATAACGTTTTAATATTTTAGATTTTTAAATAACCTTTTCGGTTCTTAGACAACAAAATCCACTCACAAATACAGAGAAAATAATTATTCAATTCAATCAACACACGCATTTGTAAGTATAATAAATTACAAATTTGCTTAATTACGTTTAGCACCAATTACAAACTTTAAACTTTTAAGATAAACTTTACCTCGATCGCGAGCAACAGAAATTTCAATTGTGTTACAAGCAAGTTAATGGGTACGCAGATCGAACGTATGCTCATCTGTTTCACGGCCTTCTCACCTGCTCGTAAAAAAGGAACACATTTTCAATCTTAGTTAAATTTAAGTAGACTTGATCAGGCAGTAGCAGGCATGAGAGTGAAATTTCTTTACAAACAAGCTTAGCACAATAGCTTGGATTACAGCCAGCAACGCTACATTTCTAGTTCGCCGCTGCGGAGTGGAAATAAAAGTGTGTAATTTCTTGACATCGCTTTACATATATGTCCTCACAGACATTAATTAATGCATGCATTAGTGCTCGTGGTGAGTGTAGCCACGTGCGTATATGAATGCACGATCGGTACTTTTCGGCTACCCCACTGCTCCTCAGCGCTTTTACGTCTGTATGAATGTGTATGATCTTACATTGCCCCCTGGAATGGAATAAATTTTGCTGCAAGAAAATGCATTTTATTTTCTGAAACAAAATCACACATTGCTCAAATGAAAAGAAATGGAAGCCTTTTAATTCATTCTAATTAAAAATTTTTTTTTCTTAATTTCTACAACTTTTTATTCAATAATTTAATTTATCTTTTCCTCTGATTCATTTGTTCGTCTTAATCTTTAATATAACATTACAATATTATACTAGTTTTCTACGCTTAATTATTTTCTAAATTTTTAAATTTTAAGTGAATAGTTATAAAATTCTCTGTTGGCTGTGATTGCCCCCCGAAACAAAATTGATCGCACTGCTGTTGCGGATTTAGAATGTAAATAATTAATCATTTATTTATATGACTTTGTGCTGTGTGATAAATTTTGTTTCCTATGCGCACAGAGAATTTTACAATATCAAGAATCATAATTGATGCTATCTCAAGTATGATAATAAAAAAAAATCGTTTTTTTTTTATTTTACACATTTATTTTTCTAAATATTAATGCCTAAATTACTAATTATTAAACGCTGTGCGTTGTATCAGGTTCTTGATTTACCTGTTCGTATTTTTGCATATTCCAAGAGGATCTTCTTTTTTCTTGAATATATATCTTCTATGATGCTCACCCAATTTTTTGTGCTTAATGCATATAAATATTTTCTTGTTTCTTGTAAACTAAGGTTTCTTATTCATTTTTGATTTTTCTGTTTTGGTCCTTATTGACCGTACGACTTGTAGATTTCATTCTCTGTGTTTTTTGTTAATAAATCAGGTTTTATAGTTTTATTATTTATTATTTTTATTACATTTTGACTCAACCTAGAGTTCTTAAGATTTAGTTTTATTATATATTTCAAAACTTTTTTTAATACATCTTTATCAATAATTTTTATTCAATCTTTGTTTGATGATACATGTTCAGTGGCATTACTTACAAGGAGAGCACCCAACCTCCGGGAAACGGATTTGGCTGAAACTGCAGGATATGATTTTTTGATGAAATAAAATGAACCCGTGTTTTTTCTTTTTGTCGAATAGGCCCCCTAGATAAGGATATAGACATTTTTTCAAAAATATGGTGAATAAGAGCCTTTATAAGAACTTAAATAACTAAAGAACTAAGACTCTTACAAAAAATGCATAGAAGATAAAATGAAGCACGAATTGAATGCCTTAATTTAAGCTTTGTTGCATTAAAAAATCTTTAGTGGTTCAAAAGTTAAAGGCGATTAAAATATGTTAATAAAATAACATGAAAAATTGATCATATTTTATATGCTAAAAATATTAAGTAAATACGTGGTAATATTTAATTATTAATAACTTTTGAACAAGAAAAGCTTTTTTAATGCAACAAAGCTAAAATATTTTGGTCTCATGTGATTCTTTTATTATTTGTTTTTGAGTATACTCATCATTTAATTTAAGCTTTTGCTCGTTATCTTTTGATTTGACATAGATATCTTTTTTAAAAAATTGTATCATTTCATACCCCGCTATTGGCATCACTTCAACCAGTTCTTGGATATACTTTTTTGATAAATTTGTGTTTATGAAATATATGTTCATTGATTTTTCTTTGATTTGTTTGTTTAATATTTTTTGATTTTTTTTAATTTTATCTTTAATAGGTTTCTTATTTTTGTTTTTTATAGTAAATACTTTAAGTTTCTCTAAGTTGGCCTTTTTATATTTTATTTTTAGGGTATTGAAGTCCGTTGTGTCTCTGACCCCTTCTTTTCCAATTAAAGGAGCATCCTTTAGTTTTCCTGATTCTCATTATTGTAATCTCAATCTACGTTTAGTATATTCATTGATTCATGGCTTTCCCTGGCCATCTTATTGTCCATTAGTGGCTTTAACTCTTCGTATATGGGCTTTTCCTTATTATTTCTGTTAAATATCCTTGTTTTATTTATTGTTTGTATATGAGATGTATCTTTTGGTTCATTAATGTCAATACTTGATCCTGGTTTATTCCAATGTTAATCATCTATTTGTTTATTTGCGTAATTTGTTGACTGTTTATTATAATTGTGATTTTTATTTTGTTTATAATTATTATAATTATTTGTGTTCATTATGCCATTCTCGTTGTTGTTAACTCTATTCTTTGCATTATTGCTTTGATTTTGTTGGTATGATGTCCTTATTTGTATTTTCTTTTCTTGGGATTTGTGGTCATTGTCTAAATCTGTTAAAATTTCAAACAAAGTGTTTTTATCTTTATTTTGTGCAAATTTGACTGCCTATTTTACATCTTTGTCAAAATGTTTACTGATTTTTATCGTTAATTCTTCTTCAGAGTGATTTAATTGAAGCTCTTTGGCCAATCCATATATTTGAGTAGCATAATTTACTCAGCTCAATTTCGTGTTTTCATAAAATCGTCCAAATTCTACTCTTCTTCTAGTTTTTCGTTGTATGTCTTCGTTTTAATACCGATCGATGAACAAATTTTAAAAACCTTGAAAAGTTTAAACATCATCTTGGTACACGCACCACCATTCATTTGCGTCTTTTTGTAATACTGTTTGTAGAAATTGTAAGGACTCTTTATCATTTAAGTTTTTTAATGATACATAGTTTTCTAGTTCATTTATCAACAGCATGGGCCTTTTTGTAACCATACCTTCATACTTTGGAAGAGATATTTCAATTTTGCTTTGACTTGGCTCGTTACTCTGTGTATTTGCACTCCTTCTATCTATTATGAATTTTAGTGCTATCTTCTCTTTCTGTTCTTGTGTTGTCTCATTTATTTTTTGCGTTAAATTATTTTGAACTTCTTCGATCAATCTTCCATTTTCCTTTCTTAATCTTTTATTTTCTTCTCTAAGTTCATTATTTTCTTTTTTTAATTCTTCTTTATACTTTTCAAAAGAACTGCTAAGGTCATTATTATCATTTCATAATTTTTTAAAAGCATCCGTAAGGACCTCTAATTGATTTTTTATTGTGAAATCTTATATTTCATCGTTGCTAAGATCTATTTTTGTTAATTTGTTCTAATCTCCTGAACTATTTAATGAATTTTCTAAGGTGTTATTTTGATCAGAGAAAATTTTCAATTCAAGCGTTACAGTTTGCATCCATTCTTGTAATTTAGGATTGATTACATTTTTTTGGTTTATCTGTATCTTCTATTTCTTTCATAATAATAAACGATTGTCTTCTTTTATCTGGCACCTTGAAGCTGTTTTTTTTATGCGCACGGAAAGAATAAAGTAATATTCTATTTATGAAAAATTTTATATTTAAAAAGAACAATTAATTCGATAATCTTTTTAAACAATTTATAATTCTGTATAATATTTCTTACTAATAAGTAAATTTATTAAATTACACGGCGATTTACATTCCGCGTGGCCTTGATTACGTAGCCTACCTAAGCATTTCAATCAGAAACCATACAACATTTTGATTTCTTTAATCTTATTTAAATTTAACGTTCTCAACATTTGTGTGGGTTAGAATGAGAGTGGCATAAGTCACATACTTCTAATTTCGAGATTTTCGATATTAAAATTTTAAATTAATATAGTAGACAGTGCTTATAATATTAAAGAAAAATATACAAAAAAGCCACCCTATTTTGAAAAATAAGTTGTTTTAATGTTAAAGAAATAAATATACTACTAACTAGATTTTTTTTTAAATGTGACTTATGCCACTCTCATTCTCAACCACACATTTATAAATAATGTTTCTATTAATATAATTTTGATTTTACATCAAATTTTTGTATTATCTTTGCTTGATAGTCTATCACTTCTTTCACTTCTATTAGTTACATTTATAATTATTTTAAGACCTTTTTCAATTTTTCCAATCTTTTTTATTATTTTAAATTATATCTTTTTTTCTAATATTTCTTCAATAACCAGAATTATAACTTATTTTCATATTTTCGTTTTATGTTTTAATTAATTAATTTTTTCAATGATTCTATATTTTCTTTACTTCCTCTCAAATTATCAATCAGATTGGCATATTACAATTGAATCTGTCTTACTTCCTCTAATCTATTCATTAATATTAGTTGATTCTCTGTAAATAATCTGATTTTCTTTTTTATCCATTCTGTTATCTTCATTTTTTGTTATTTTAATAAAAGAAAAATCTACCTTTTTATCTTGAATATTAATCATGTTATTTTTTTTTTTAATAATTCGGCAAATTCTTTCGCTCCTATAATATATTTTTTTTTAAATTATCTTTTGCGTTTTTTTCTAATAATTTTAGAATTTTTTTGTTAATTCATTTCTCTTTTCATTTAAATTATTTTATTTTATTATTGATTTATCAATAAAATCACATGCTCTTAACTTGTTCATAACAAAATCATTTTTTTTTTACTTTAAATTTATTCAAAACCACGTTTATAAATTTTACGCTATTTATTCTCTTAACTAATGTATATAGTGATACTGTTTTTATAATTTCAATAACTTTCTAACCAGGAGAGTGTCTGAGTTGCGGGTCACAGATCTTGAACAAACTTTGGGATTAGTATGTAGGTGTTAAAATATGAGTAAAGCCACAGCGGTACGGTCTAACGCTTCGAAAAATGGAAGTTATGGACAATTATAGTCTTATTTTTAGAAAAATATGAAAAAAGAACTCGTGATTAAAGTGTAAGTAATTCTGTCTAAAAATGTCTTTAGTAAATCCTCAATAACTAAGATGAAAGCAGAGAAAGCAAGCTTTAATTTGCTGGTTTCTGAATTGAAAAATAATAATTAGAACTAAAGTTATGCTTGTTTAAAGTTGAACAGTAAGAGAGTACCAAAAATAGTCTAAATTTTGAAGGATGGTGATTTTTAGTACTCTTTTGTTGCTTAACTTTAAACAACCATAACTTTAGTTCTAATTATTATTTTTTTATTCGGGAACCAGCAAATTAAAGCTTGCTTTCTCTGCTTTCATTTTAGTTATTGTTGATTTATTAAAGACATTTCTAGAAAGAACTATTTACACTTCAATTAGGAGTTCTTTTTTTTATATTTTTCTGAAAATAAGACTATAATCCTCCATAGCTTAAGTTTTTCGAAGCGTTAGACCGTACCGCTGTGGTTTTACTCATATTTTGGTACCTAAATACTTATCCCAAAGTTTCATCAAGATCTGTGACCCGCAACTCAGGCACTCTCCTGGTAAGTTTTACTAATTCATAAGCATGGTTGTAGTCTTGATTTATTAATTTTTTCTTTATTTCTTAATATATTCGATTATCTAATATATCTAATCATAAATCATTTATTAATACTGAAATCTAGAAAACATATTAAGCGCAATTTTAATGTTTATCATACTTAAAATGACATTTTTCTTTTTCTAAAAATTAAACATATTTCATTTTTAATCTTGTTTCGCACATGATATCAGTTTCTCTCAGAATGTGAGATACATTAAACCGGAGGGCACCAATGTAAAATCCCCCGTTATATAATCACAAAGCCAGCTAATAAGTTTCCACTAATTATTATAACATTCGTCGGAGTCTTATTTCATATTTCATTTATGTACATTTTTAATTTAATGATTTCAATAAACGTAGAATCACATCATTCCATTATACTCTATTTTAATTAAATCAAGGTATTACATGCATTGAATTTCAATCATACAAATGTCACAAAAATATAATATTAGCAATATTATTGCGTCTTCGTGTACATAAATAGAATATAATTTTTTCTTATTGAAGCTGAGGCGTACACATGAGTGGATTTTGCTTCAACGCGAGAATTTTCGATTTGAGCAATAAAAGTGAAATGACGAAAACACATGGATACTCTAAACTTTGTCTCTCTCTGTTTTGTAATTCTTATATTACGTATAATGTGTTAGAGTACAAATTCATCACGATGTTGATCATACCAAACGTGTCATTCGAATCAGAATTAATTATACCAAAGATTCGTTATGCGTTAAATACAGTTAATATTAAATTTACTTAATTCAAACTTCAATAATATTTAATTTAAAAAGAGATTTGTAATGGTATTTCGACTTTCGTCAATATGTTTGTCTTAACATTAAAGTTGCTCAATGTCATAATTAATATGTCGAGACTATCTATGTTAAATTTTGACTAATGAGAATAAATGTCGCTCCTTTGATCTATCAAAATAACGACATTTATGTCTCTTACGCGTATATAAAAAAATTTAAATAATACTATTTGATTTTTGATTTTAAACAAAATGACGTGTAATTTTGGACTATAGTGTAACTAATTTAATGGTGAATCCACTTACAGGTTTTTATTAAAAAATTTTTATTTACGCTGCCACAACCACTCATTTAATATGTTTGATTTTATGTGTAATGTATAAGTGTGTGTTCATAGTGTGCAAAAAAAGAGCTAAGACGTACACGGTCAAGGCGCCGTGTCCGGCCGTTTAGAGGCCTCATGCTCTTCATAAGAACCTAAAAAAGACATAAAATGGAGAAAGAGGACAGAGGGACAAGGACCTCTGTTGCCTCTTGATGCCTGCGTTATAACGTTTTAATATTTTAGATTTTTAAACAACCTTCTCGGTTCTTGGACAACAAAATCCACTCAAAATCACGGAGAAAATAATTATTTAATTCAATCAACACACGCATTTGTAAATATAAAAAATTACAAATTTGCTTAATCACGTTTAGCATCAATTACAAACTTAAAACTTTTAAGATAAACTTTACCGTGATCACGAGCAATAGAAATTTTGATTGTGTTACAAGCAAGTTAATGGATACGCAGATTGAATGTATGCTGATCTGTTTAACTGTCTTCTTACCTGCTTGTAAAGAAGGAACACATTTTGAATCTTAGTTTAATTCAAAAAGACTCTGTTGAGCAGTAGCAGGCACATAAGTCAAATTTCTTTACAAACAAGCTTAGCACAATAGCTTGGATTTTAGCCAGCAACACTACGTTCCTAGTCCGCCGCTGCGGAGGATATATTTATAGGTATATGGGTACATGGGTTTATAGGTATATGGGTTTATAGGTATATGTGTTTATAGGTATATGGGTTTATAGGTATATGTGTTTATAGGTATATGGGTTTATAGGTATATTGTTTCATAGATATATGGATATATGGGTCTATTGGTATATGATTTTATGGGTATATAGGTTTATGGGTATTTGGGTTTATGGGTATATGCGTACATCGGTTCATGGGTTTATATGTATAAGAGTTTATGGTAACATAAATTTATGGGTATATAGATATATGGGTCTATGTGTATATGGATTTATGGGTACATGGGTTTATAGGTATATGGTTTATGGGTATATGGAATATGGGTCTATGGATATTAGGGTGTCCCTTATTTACCAATGTTTTTTTTTTCGTTGTGCCGCCCCCTGGATCTTTAATTTATGCTAAAAAATGAAGATTTTACTCGGAAAAAGTGAGAAAAAGACGTTTTAAACCGTGCCTATTTCGCAAAACGAGATTTTAGTCCACGTATACGCGTTATACTTAATCTAACGTATTTCATTTCTCTACTATGTTTAAAAAGAGCTTTAAACAGTTCAACTATTACATTTTTTCATGTAAAATTTGGCATAGAATTCGAATTTTTACTCATTTTAAATCAAAACGTACATATAGTAAGGTAAGAGACACTTTTACATCAGTTAAGGTCAGTTTTTTTAATGATTATTTGTTTTTTATTAATAATGAATGTTATTTATGATTTGTCTGATTATTTTGAGTAATAATCCCGGTTTATAAATATTGTGATTACCCAAATATGAAAATCATTGTGCTTCACCTGCATCTTTGATTCTCGATAAAATCATAATTGTACATCTTTTTATTTTTTTGTAAATCGAAAATGAGTTTTGGGTGCTGAAATAAGTTTCGAATTGATTCAATCGGTAGTTATTGTCTTTATATTGGTTTTGATCATAACAATGAATTGCGCGTCTTTTGAGCTTTAAGATTATATTATCATTAGCAGTGTGTCCAATTAAGGCCCGAATTTATAGTCGACACTTGGCACTCAGCACTCAGTTTACATGTAACAAACATCATTCTATCTTATTCTACTTCCATAAGAAAAATAAGGATAGAATGATGTTTGTTACATGTAAACTGAGTGCTGAGTGCCAAGTGTCGACTATAAATTCGGGCCTAAGAAATTATAACTTTGATAATATTTTAATTTTTCTATGACAACCGTAACGAAAATCCATCACGCGCTTGCGCAAGCGCGTGCCGTCATTCGGTCAAAAGATTAAAAAAATCATACTGCATTAATTTAACTAAAGGCTATCACAAGATTGAGTTAATGGACAAATGTTAAAGAAAATAGTGATTCGTTCTCGCAAATTTAAAGGAAAATAATAATTAAATGATGTTATCAAGACTTATCACCGCTCTCATTTTAGCTAATATCAGTTACAATGTAGTTCATATTGTCTTTAAAATGTTGAGAAAAAATAAGAAATATACTTCTTAAAAACCTCCCACATCTATTGGAACCAGAGCAAATTGTCAATCGTACGAAATATAAAAGAAATATACTTTTTGCATATAGATTTATCATATACTTTATGATCACGATTATCGATAAGGGTGAAATTAGATGGAGCGGAAAATAGACGACGGAACGTCACAGAACATTCATTCCGTCGCCTTGTTTTCCGTCAAATTTTTTCCCTATGTTCACATGGCGCAGAATGTAGCTGAAAAATTGTTAAAAATAGCATACAAATGTATCCACGAATTTTAAATTAACAACAAAAATGTTAAAAAAGTTGGAAATAATCACCTATTGTTATTGTAATGAGATTCTTTTTTTATAAAAATAAAATATAGTTTGTTATTATAACCAAATATTTCAATTAACATCATTATTTTTAATTACAAAATTGCTAATCAACGTCACAGAACTTCTATTCCGCTCCATGTGAATATAGGGAAACAAATTTGACGGGATAATAGAAGCGTCACAGACTTTTTGAAGTTGTTTAAACAAATAGTTAACCAAAATAGAATTTAAAAGTTTGATTGAAATTAAAAGTACAGCTATGGAAAGCAAATTAAAAATATTACGTGAGGTTATTGAAGCACTAATAATTTTTTTAAACAAAATAAAAATTGATGTCTATTACGTCGTCTTTACTCCGTTGGCGGAATACAAAGATGCGGAATTGAGGTTCTGTGACGTTCCGTCGCCTATTTTCCGCTCCATCTGATTTCACCCTAAGATCTGATAACGTTAATTAGATTATTAAAATGTTTCTAAATATGTAAAAACGGTTTAATAATGCAAAAATTTTTAATAAATTAATTAAAAACTTGAATACATCGAAGGTAGGGAAATCAGGGTAAATCGGACCCCGGGGAAATCGGACCGGCATCACTTTATGTAAAAATATAGTAAATTTTTATTTGACCAATAAGATTTTAATATTGTTACATTGAATTACTTTTATTGCTAAAGTTTTTTTATGTAGTTTTAATCTTCTAATATTTACGTATATTCATATAAAGTAATGCTGGTCTGGTTTGTCCCATGGGTCCAATTTACCCGGTTACCCCCTAATATTATAAAAAAATATTATCATACGCTTAAACCAACTATTGTAAACAAAAATTGTTTTTGAAAACAATCTTAGAAATTTCATAATGTACAAAATATGTTAATTTATAATTGTTGTGAATTTTTATGTCTATTTTTTGAAAATTATTACTCAAAATAATCAGGAAAATCATAAATAACTTTTATTATTAATCAAAAAAGCAAAAAATAATTTAAAAAACTGACCTTAATTAATGCAAAAGTGTCTCTTACCTTACTATATGTACGTTTTGATCTAATATAAGTAAAACTTCGTCCTTATGCCAAATTTTACATAAAAAAAATCTAATAGTTGAACTGTTTAAAGCTCTTTTTTAACATAGTAGAGGAATGAAATATGTTAGATTAAGTATAATGCGTATACGTGGACTAAAATCTCGTTTTGCGAAATAGGCACGGTTTAAAACGTCTTTTTCTTACTTTTTCCGAGTAGAATCTTCATTTTTTAGCATAAATTAAAGATCTAGGGGGCGGCACAACGAAAAAAAAAACATTGGTAAATAAGGGACACCCTAATGGATATATGATCTATGGAGTATATAGTCTTATAGGTATATGAGTTCATAGGTGTTTCGGTACATGGGTTTAGGGATATAAGTTATTGGGTATATGAATTTATGGGTACATGATTTTGAGGGTGTATGGGTCCATTTGTTTACGGGTATATAGATTTATGGGTGTATCAGTTTATGGGTATAAAGTTTTATGGGTATATAGATTTATGGTTATATAAGTTTATGGGTATAAAGTTTTATGGGTATATGAGTTTATGGGTATATAGGTATATGGGTATATAGGTTTATGGGTACATAGGTTATGGGTATATAGGTTATGGGTATATAGGTTCATGGGTATATAGGTTTATATGTATATGCAATTATAGGTACACGGTAAATAGGTACATGGGTATATAGGTTTATGGTTATATGGGTTTATGGGTATATAGGTTCATAAAATCATGGGTGTATGGGTTGATAGGTATATAGGTTTATGGGTATATGGCACAATGTGTATATAGGTTCATTGATATATAGATTTTTAGGTATATAGCTTATATGTGCATTGGTTCATGGCCATATCGGTTTATGGGTATATGGTTTTATAAGTATATGGGTCTATAAGTATGTTCGTTCCTGGGAATATAGGCTAATAAGTATGTGGGTTGATAAATGTCTGGGTTTATAGATATATGTGTTTATAGGTAAAAGATTTTATGGCTACATGGGTATATGAGTATATAGGTTTTTGCATAAACGTCTATAGATGTATGGGTTTATAAGTATATGGGTTTATGGGTATATGGGTTGATAGGTGTATGGGTTTATATGTATATGGATTCATGTTCACGTAGGTTTATGTGTATATTGGTTAATGGGTATATGGCACAATGTTTACTGGTTTATATGTATATACATTTATGGGTATATGGGTTGAAGGGTATATGAATAGTTTCAGGGTGTATGGATCAAGAAGTTTGTGGGTATACATGTTTATGGGTATATTGATATATGGGACTATGTGTGAATGAGTTTATGGGTATATAGGTTTCAGAGTATATGGGTCCATAGGTAACGGGTAAATAGTTCTATTGTTATATGAGTTAGGTTTATATGTATATGGGGTTATAGGTATATTCTATATAGGTATATAAGTATATAGATTCATGCTTATGGGTTTATGGGTGTGCGGGATTATGGGTATATGACTTTATGGATTTACGGGTGTATAAGTTTATAGGTATATAGGTTTATAAGTATATGGCACAATGTGTATATATGTTCATTGGTATATTGGTTTCCATGTATATAACTGTAAGGTGTATGGGATTGTGAGTATATGGGTTCATGGGCATATCGGTTTATGGGTATATAGTTTTATAAGTTTATGGGTTCCTAGGTATATAGGCTTCTGAGTATATGGGTTAATGAATGTATGAGTTTATTGGTGTATGTGTTTATAGGTATGAGATTATATGGGTATATAGGTATATGAGTATTTTGGTTTTTGCGTAACTTTCTATGGGTATATGTGTTTATGAGTATATGGGTTTATGGGTATATGGTTTTATGGGTATATGGGTCTATGTGTATAGAGGTTCATATGTACATGGCTTTATGGGTATATAGGCTAATGTATATATGGGTTTATGGGTATTTGGGTTTATATGTATATGGGTTTAAGGATTTACGATCGTATAGGTTTATAGGTATATAGGTTTATGGATATATGGCACAATGTATATACAAGTTTATAGATATATGGGTTCTCAGGTATATAGCTCTTATGTCCATAGGTTTATGGGTATATGGGTTTTTAGGTACATAAGTTTATGGGTATATAGTTCTTAGCATAAATAGGTGTATGCGTATACGGGTCTTTAAATATTTAAGTATATGAGTCTATGGGTACAGGGGGTTTTAAGTATATGAATTTATGGGAATATTGGTTTATATTTATACAGATTCATGAGTACATGGGTTTAAGTATATATAAATAGTTGAAAAGTGTATGGATCGATAAGCTTGTGGGTATACATGTTTATGGGAGAATGGAAATATGGGACTATATGTATATCAATTTATGGGTGTATGGGTCCATAAATTTATAGGTAAATAGTTTTATTGTTATATGAGCTTATGGGTTTATAATTCTATTGGTATTTAGGTTTGTATGTGTTATAGGTATATTGGATATAGGTATATGGGTATATAGGTCTAATGGTATATGGATTCATGGGTACATGCGTACATCGGTTTATGGCTTTATATGTATAAGGGTTTATGGTAAGATAAATTTATGGGTATATGGTTTATGGGTAAATGGATATATGGGTCTATGGATATATGATCTAATGAGTACATAGTCTTATAGGTATATAGGTTTATAGGTATTTTGGTACATGAATTAATGGATAAAAGTTTATGGGTATATGAGCTTATGGGTATATGGGTTCATGGGTATATGAGTTTATGGATATATGGGTTCATGGGTATATAGGTTCATGTGTATATAGGTTTATAGGTATATAGGTTCATGGGTATATAGGTTCATGGGTGTATAGGTTAACATGTGTATGGAATTATAGGTACATGGTAAATAGGTATATGGGTCTATAGGTTTATGGCTATATGGGTTTATGGGTATGTGGGTTTATTAGTCTATGCGTTCATGGATTACAAGTGTATGAGTTTATAGGTATATAGGTTGATGGATATATGGCATAATGTGTATATAGGTTTGTTGGTATAAGGATTTTTAGGTATATAGCTTTTAGGTGCATGGGATTATGGTTATATGGGTTTATAGGTATATGATTTTATGGGTACATAGGTATATGAGTATATAGTTATTTGCGTAAACGTCTGTGGGTATATGGGTTTATGTGTATACGGTAATACGGGTCAATGTGTATATGGGCTCATATGTATATGAGTTTATAGGTATATTTTTTCATGGGAATATGGATATAGTGGTCTATGAGTATATGATTTTACGGGTATACAGGTTTATGGGTATATGGGTTTATAGGTATATTGGTACGTGGGTTTATGGGCTAATGAGTTTATGGTTTCATGATTCCATAGGTTTATGGGTTTGTGGATTGATGGGTATATAGATATGAAGGTCTATGTGTACATGGGGTTATGGGTATATAAGTCCATAGGTTTATTGGTTTATGGGTATATAGATATACGGGTATATGGGTATATGATTTTATGGGTATATAGTTTTATGGGTATCTGGGTCTATAGGTATATAGGTACATGTGTTTATGGGTGTATGACTTTATGGGTACAGGAATTGATGGCTATATTGGTTTAAGTGTGAATGGGTCTATGGGTATATGGGTTTACGGGTATTTGGGTTAACGGGTATATGCGTTTGTAGGTACATAGGTTTATGGGTATTAGGGCAAACGAATATATAGCTCAATGTATATATATAGGTATTTCGTTTATAGGTATATAGGTTTTTGCGTGCATGGGTTGGTGGGTATATGGTTCTATAGGTATATAGATTTATAAGTATATTGGTATAAATACATCCTTCGTAGGTTTTGAGGACCTTTGATAGATACAACGTAGACTTTGGGGACCTTTTGAGAGATTAAGGACTAGGCCCTCAATCTCTCAATGTTATTTGTATATCTATATATATGAATTAAGATTTTTACACGAAATGAAAAAAATTATTTCTTCAGATAAAATTAAAAAATTCTTGTATATTTCGAAAAATTTGTTGTGAAATGACCTTATATGGTCCTTTATTTTAAGGGTTACATACACTTCTATAAGAAAGGAGGAATTATTTCTTTAGTTAAAAGTGAGAAAATTTTTGTAAAAAAAAATGTACTGTGAAATGACCTCAAGGTCCCCAATCCCTACGTTACATACGTTTATATATGTATCTCTGGGTATATGATTATATGGGTTTATAAGTTTATGGTACATGAGTTTTTGCGTTTATGGGTGTGTGGGTAAATGGGGATATAACTTAATGTGTATATAGGTTTATCGGTATATGGTTTTATAGGTATATAGGTTTTCAGGTGCATGGGTTTCTGGGTATATGTGTTTATATGTATATAGGTTTTCCATGGGTATATTGGGATTTAATTGGTATGTAGGTTTATAGTCATATAGATTTATGAGTATCTGGGTTTATGGGTACATAAGTTTATGGGTATATTCGCTTATGACTATATAGGTCTATCGGTGTATGAGTTCATAAATATATGGGTATATGTATTCATGAATATATGATTTTATGGATATATAAGTTTATCGGATATAGGTTCTTGGGTGAATAGGTGTATGGGTATGCAGGTACATGGGTTCATAGGTATACGAGTTTTTTCTGGGTATGTGATTTTCTTGGCATATGGGTTCATGAATATATGGGTTTATGAGTATATGAGTATATCGATATATGGGTCTATGGGCATATAATTTTATGTGTATATGGGCTCATGGGTATTTGGGTTTATAGGTATATGGATACATGGGTTGTTAGGTATATGAGGGCATGAATATATGAATTGATGGGTATATAGGTTTAATAGTGTACGGGTCTATGGGTTTATGGGTGTATAGTTTGATGGGTATATGGATTAATGGGTACATAGGTTCATGGGTGCGTAGGTCAATGTGTATATTGGTTCATGGGTATATGAGTTTATAGGTCTATGGGTTTATAGGTATATTGTTTTTTGGGTATATAGATATATGGGTCTATTGGTATATAATTTTATGAGTATAGGTTTATGGGTGTATGGGTTTATGGGTATATGAGTAAATGGGTTTATCTGTTTATATGTATATGGTTTTATTGATATATATGTTCATGGGTGTATTATTATATGGGTCTATGTGCATTTGGGTTTATGGGTTTATAGGTATATGGGTTCGTAGGTATATTGAATTATGGATATATGGATATATGGGTGCTTGGGCGTATGATTTTATGGGTATATAGACTTATGGGTGTATGGGTTTATAGGTGTATTGGTACATGGGTTTAGGGGTATATATGTTTTTAGGTATATGGGTCTAGGGCTGTATGGGTTTATAGGTTTATGGGTTTATGGGTATATAGGTTTATGGGTGTATGGGTATATGAGTTCATGGGTATATGGGTATACGAGTACATGGGTTCTTGGCTATATTGGTTCATGGGTTTATGGGTTATGGCTTTATTGTATATGGGTTTATGGGTTATGGCTTTATTGTATATGGGTTTATTGATACATGTGTTTTGGGTATATTCTATTAAGAGGATAGGTGAAATCATTGAAGCTATGTTGCTGGAAAAATTATGGATTTAACAAACTCATAAACTATAACTATTAAATTATCTTGTAGGAATGTTAATGAGTTGACTATTTTAGTGACGAATATTGTCGGTTATAGTGGTGAGTTATGGATATCAGATATAACACTCGTGGACATCTATGCTTCGTGAAATTACCGGTTGTGGTGAAACATTGTTTCTCGGAAATTATCTAAAATACATCGATTGTATGGGTGACACATGTTTTCATTGCGTGATCGTTTACAATACTGAATGACAGATAGGTTACAATGAGCTTGGAGAACATAAAAAATTTTGTGAATAGTTTTCTGAAAGTTTCGATTACGCTGCTGACGCACACCCAATGTTATTAATATTGGATGATCTGATACGTGAATCATTTACAAGTAACTTATCTTTAACTTATTTACAAAGAATAGTCATTATAATAACCTAAGCATCATATTTATTACTTAGAATATATTTTATCATGGTCGAGGCAAAGGAGACATTTTGCTCAATACTCGGTACATGGTCGTGTTTAGAAATTTACGAGATCTTACGCAAATACAAAATTTTTTGCGTTTATTTCATCCTTTACAAGTGGCGTACTTAGACGCGATCTCACGGCCTCTCGAACACCTTTCTCTGGCTATAGAATAAAATAATCTTAATTATTGTCGTTTTCGCCTTTGCCTCTTCCCTGATGAGGACTATCAATATTGTTTACGTACCTCAAAAGCAGTTTAAAGGTATTGATTTGAGTAATCACCTTTCAGTTGTATCTTGATAATGAAACGTTAAAGTAGAGGTTTCATTGAGCAAAAGGATACAGATACTTTAAGATTGCTTCATTATTTAAACAGGGAGCAACGTGCTATTGCGCTACGTAGGGCCGACCTCTAATCGGTCAGATACACTTGTGAGTTTGTTCTTAAGTCGCCGTGTGATATCATTCTTCTTAACAGAACGCCAAAAACTTGATTACGTAAACACGCAGGCATTCTAAGACGGTTGGACAGTCCTCACAAGAACCCAGTTATAAAAAAAAAATTATTGTGCAACACGGCGGATTCTTACCAAATTTGCTGGCTCCGCTTATTGGTACAGTATTGTCAAGTCTTATATCAAAATGAAAAAAATGGAGCACACTTAAAACATGATTTTATTACGACAAGAGAGTGTGGAATGTCTACAACAAAAACTGCTTACCAACGCTGGGTTGAAGTCGGTGCAAACACAAGGAACTGCTGTTAGCAGGTTGGATGCGGAGATGAGCAATATTTTTAATTCTATAAATGATATAAACAAGCGGGATCGATGGCAGCGATTTTTTCAAGCATGACAACGTTTTCTACATTTCAAGGATATTTGTAACAAGAAGACAGTAAAATAAAAAAAAAACGATGATATGTAAGATGTTGATATTATGGACAATTATAATATGCTGAGGAATAGTCGAAATGATTCATCAAATAATTAGGAGATCATAAGAATGCACGAATTATGAAAAGTGTACCTTGAAGATACCGTTCTAACGCAGTGGGGCTTTTACAACATTAACCTGTTACAGAGATCATCACTTGGTATGATAATGGTGTAACATGTATAGATGGCATTCTTATCTGTGGTGCAAGAATTATTGACTTGGTTAAGGATGCTATGAGGAAAAGACAACACGTGAATCCACCTCGTACTCGTCAGTTTTCTCTGGCACTTTGACGTGTCGTGACACCTCAATTTTCTATTGGGAACAATCGTGTGTTACAAATAATTGATGAGACTTCTCCTTTCACTTCTCCAAAGTCTGTTAGTAGCAAATCAAGATCTGGTGGTGGTAACAAGCTCAGTGAAGAACAAGCGCGTAGAAAGAGAAAGAGAAGAAAAAAAGTTAACAGATCAATAAAATCACCAGGGGAAACATGGAGTCGTCTGGGCACCAAATTATCAAAATAGAGGAAGACGGTAAAAGAGAAAAGTCTGTTCTAGATTCTTTAATCGATTTAATGCCTTTAGAGATGCATGTGCCAGAATACAAATTTTGTGGAACCGGAACAAAACTTGCTGATCGTCTTAAACGAAGAGACGTTGGGGTTAATCCACTTGATAAAGTGTGTCGAGAACATGACATAGCCTACGCTGATAAGAAGTCGACAGATCGTCGTCAAACCGACCAAATACTAGAAGAAGAATCCACCCGATGAACATACAGTTTTAATAATGACTGTTTGTTGTATGGTTGATAAAATTACTTTTGAAAAAATTTTTTCGAGTATTTATAAGGCTATAAAATGCAGGAATAAGAAAATAAAGAATACAAAAGCGTTTATGATCTTTGTAAAGAAGAAAGCAAAAGAAAAAGAAAACAAGAATAATGCAGAAACAATTTAGAAGATGTAAAACGGAGACTACACCTTTACTCATAAATATTGCTAATTTTTTTATTTTATTACGAAATTCCAGAAAAATAAACATATTAGCTTGCAGTATGTATCGTGAACATTATTCAGTTAAATTTTCAAATAAATTCATTAATTAGGTTTTAATAAATTTGAGTGTCTGGTACACAATCAAAAAATTCTAATATATTATATTGGAACTCAAAGTTATTAAAAACTAATGAATGAATTTATCTAAAAATTTAAATGAATAATGTTCATGGTACATACTACAAGCTAATGTATTTATTTTCCTAAAATCCTACTATCAAAAAAAAAGATAGGCAATATTTATTAGTACTAGTGTAGTGCCCGTTTTACATTCCTTCAAGTTAACTTGATTTTGGTTAGCCAAGACCAGAAGCATATGCGAAAGCTAATAAAATTGTAACCTTTGTATGAAAGAACCATCTAGCTCGAAAGGTAATCGACTGGATCGAGAGTTAGGATGTTTACAATCTGCACAGAGCTGTATGACACAGGTTTTTTTTTAAAGTTATTACAACGTTCCAAATCGTGATGACGTTTGAAAGGCAGGTTTGATAGATATGAGGGCGGTCAAGACTTACAACGATAATCACGCTTATATCCTCAAAGTCATCGACATTTCGAGTGAATACACATGGGCTCTACTACTGATAGATGAAACTTCAAAAAGTGTTGCTAAAGCATTTAAAAACATTTTAAAAAAACAGTGCTAATCGGAAGCCCATGATTTTTCAAACGGACAAGGGCAAAATATTTGTAGGAAAGGAACTGCAAGAAGTTCTGAAGGAAAATAAAATTTTATTTAGAATAGTGCGAAGTCCTGATATGAAAGCAGCTATAGTCACAAGGCTTACAAAAACTATCAAGGAACGGATGTGGCGATATTTTACGCATAAAAACACTCGTCGATACGTTGATATTCTAAAAAAAATTTGAGTCCTACAGTCACAGCAAACACTCATCCATCAAGATGGGGCCAGCATCTGTTACGATTTACAACGCTCACATAGCTCGCAGAAATTTAGAATCTTGATATGAATGTTCCAAGTATTGAACACCTAAATACACAATCGGTGATCTAGCACGGTTCAGTCGAGCAAGAAACGTGTATGCGAAAAGGTACGAGGGTGGATGAACGTTAGAATTGTTCAAAATCACTTGTATTTCAGTAGCACACCAGCCACCGGTATACTTACTAAAAGATTCAGCCGATGAGAATATTAAAGCACAAATTGAATAGAGTTAAGATTTAAACAACGCAAGTTTAGAATTTTGAAGAGTACTGAAAGGGGACAAAATCAAAAATATTTTGTTAAATGGAAACGGTACCGTGATGAATTGAATTCTTAGGTTGCAGCTATCCAGATCAAAAAAACATCATGAAGGATCAATTTTACATTATATTACCTGGTAATAGTAGTATGAATTATTTCCCTGACAATACTGCAACACGGTTTATTACTCAACTACCGCAACAAATACAACTGCAAGGATGTTAAAATTTTGCACTTTTGAGAATTTAAATCCCTATGACATTTTCACTTATTCCACTAAACGAGAACGGAAGATTTGACTGTATAGAAAATATATCGCCATCGTCGCTGGGGACTAATATAATTATACCGGTCGTTTCATCCATTAATTTTATACGTCCAGATGTTTACAAACATTAAGAAAGCCTTGTGGAGAAGATAAATAATCTGTGTTGTGCAAAAGACTATCTACGTTTTTAGATAAAGCGTAGTGGATACGTATTAATCAGACGCGTTTGTTTAACAGAAACAAGGAATTAACGCCAATTAATCACGTTTGAAACTGGAAAAAATCATGCTAAAGAAGAACTCACTAAAGCTAATTACCCTGCTAATCTTCCTAAAGAGTTACCAACAACTATAATAGTGTGCAGTGACATCTGTGAACCTCATGTAATCGAAAATGTGCGAAATAAATTATAAGGAGTAGTTTCCTTGAATACTGAGGATTGCAAATGTGATAGCATAAAAATAAAAAACTTTTAACTATCCATGTTTTAACTATATTGTTTAACTCTTCTTAAGAAATTAGAATAGCAATAAGAAATCAACATCAACCAATACCATTTGATTTTGGCACCTCGACGGTGATATGCACTTCTATCGTATTGTTAAATCAGAAAAGAGATGGCTTATTATGAAGCATACTTTGCATGCAGATCGGTGGTGGTAGTAAAAATAGTAGAAGAGTCAGACGTATTTAAGTTGGAACTTCCTACTAAAGAGGGCATAGTGTTGTAGGAACCTATCTAACTGGGTTGTTTCGTAAGGTACTACCACTACTCACCCATGGCACCAAAGTTATAAGAAAGGAAGCGTTGCGTAGTGATATGAACGTTTCATCTGACGTCGCAACACAGAATACTCCAATCAAAGAATCGTTTCGAAATCGTATAGAAGAGTCTCGTACAAATCTTAATAGAGAGGCAGAAAAGAAACTAGATAAATTAATGGAAAGATCTGGATATAAAAAACAGCGCTATCTGTCTGCTTTGCGGTTGGATGATGGCAGTGTGAGTGTTGAGAGCACCCTAAAAAAGAGTTAAATGCACTTAACTGCGCAGCACAAAAAATAAAAGCAATAAAGTAATAAAAAAGAAAATAAATAAAGCCAAAAAAATGAAAAATTCTTAAAAAAAGTAAAAAAGTACGAACGTGTAATAGAGACATTTTCTATTAAAATGGTGTTTTCACACACGCAGTCCTGTAAGTGCATGACATCAGAATTGCTCCTATTTGACATTTCTCCTACACAGACTACCATTAAGAGCTCCCATTGGGTTCAGTATAAGCCGATCTTTTCGTTGACTAATGACTCATTCATAGAATTTAGAATATCTGAGAATGGCAAAGATTATTTAAATTTGGCACATACTATGCATAGTTTGCGTTAGCTAATACACCACTGTCGATGAGTATCCTGCAGATCTACTCAACAAAGAAGGACTAGTGAATAATTTCATGCACTCTCTATCCAGCAAATTAGATGTACTATCCAATTAAAAGTTATGACAGCTCCAAATAATGCTTACGCGTAGAGAGCATACATCGAGATACTGCTCAACTATGGCTCTGCTGCTAAAAATTCTCATTTATTGTCCGTTTTGTGATGTGACGATACAGCTGGGAAAATGGTCAATGTGGATAGTGACAACCAAGGACTATGAAGCGACAAGAATATTTGGGTGCGAAAAAAACTGTACATCTTATCGAACATTTACATGCAGATGTGTTTAATCAAGCAAAGTTATTATTAAACGGTGTTGAAGTAAAAGTTCTTACTGTACGATCTCAAGATTGTAATCTTTTAGTTAGACAAGTAAAAATTATCCCAGGCGTGTTATTAGCACACGCAAAAGCACTTTCCAAAGCTACAGCTAAATACTCTCTCACAAGAGTTTGAATTCAAAGCTGTAACAATGCATAGCCGTATACATGGTGATACTCTGGATAATATTATTTTAGGACTACCTAAAAGAATAATCATAGTGGTCATTCAAAACAAAACGTTTAATGGACACCAGATGCTCAATTCATTTAATTTGGATCATTTTAACATCAACTCTTTATGTTTGTTTGTTGATGTTGTTCAAATACCTTCAAAATCATCACAACCTGATTCCAAAGTAAAAAAGTTATACGTTGATCCGTATCATACTTTATTTAGCGGTACAGGCGTCCATTTTCTCAACAAAGGAAACAAAATTACTCATGAATCGTATGTAAACGGTTTCTGTCTGTTTGAATTTGATATAGCACCCGTTTTATCGGCAAATAAATGTACTCATTTTAATTTAATAAAACAAGGGACTGTTAGACTCGATGTCCGATTGAGCTAACCTTTGACAAATACCGTCCATTGTATGAATCCTTTCGAAATAGCACTCATAGTATCTCATAATATTATTTTTTCCCACAGTAATAGCGTAATAAAGATTGAACCGACTTTCATCATTTATTATTGATTGATGTTTTAAAAAAGAGATTCAGGTCTAATCTTTATTATTCTATAACTATAGGAAAAAATAATATTTTGAGATATTGTGAGTGCCATTTCGAAAGGATTTAAGCTCAACTCTTGTTTAAAAACCGTTTAAAGCTTCTAGCTGTTAATGCTGAAGAATTATAAACGTTTAAAAATCCAGTAACTTTTTTAGTGTTTTCGAGCATTAGGATCTAAAATTCTGGCTTTCTTCATAATTTAATATCTGAAAACTGATCCCGTAGTTTGAGCAAAATCATTCATCCGGAGGTCTGATCCTTTCCTAGTTAGTAAAAGCATAAGAAGATAGAATAATTGGCTTACAGAGCATCATCACGGCCTTGACTATTTTGACGGTGATGTTACAGAAAAAGCTCTCTCCAGACGTTGCGTAATCTTACTCGAAAAGTTAGAGAAACTTACGTGAAAGATTAACAAAATTGGTCAATTTTATAGAGTATTTCAGCGCGAGAAATTATAAATTTGGAATTAAATAAAGATCACTAGTCACTTCATCAGCTACCATAGTTAATTAAGTAATGCTTCAATCACGCTGTAAAGACACCTTATCTAAAATATATGTGTGCTTTAAAAAATGTCTACCGCTTTAAAAAAATGGTTATCTTTACGAAATATGGAGCGTCATTCTGATTTTGTGTTTCAACCACCAATGCTTCTTTGTGATGAACAGCCTGGAGATAATGTAAATTTTGAAGGGTATACCATCCCACGCTGTAGAAGTATACTCAGCAGGTCAAATTCCAAAGGTGTAGACGATACTGACAGCAATTGTAGTAAACACTGATGATCATACAAAACCTGAAATGCATCGGGTGTGCATGTACGTTAACCGTAGTGGTACAGCTTGGTATTTTGATAGTTACGGAATGACCACCTTTGGTACCAGATTATATTTAACGTCTACCTCATAATTGGAAAACGGTACGATTACAGAGTGAAACATCTGACGTGTTCGGACAATTATGTATCACGTTCTTCGATTATATGATATGTGGATTGGGATTCGAGAAATGTTCTTAACAATTTTTCTACTAATTAAAAAAAAAGATGCTGTGGCCAGAAATTATGTGCTTAATATTTAAACATGCTAACAACAGCTTTTCTGGGAATGGATGTTACTTCCTTTTCGTGAAGTCACGTTCGTTACAAAGAAAAAGTATGAGTTCCAGGAATTTAATAACAAATTTCTGCTTATTTGATAGAAAACTATACCGTGACCAGAAATCATATGTTGATCAAATATGCTAACGATAGCTTTTCTGGAGATGATTGTTACTTTCTTGTCGTAAAATCACGTTAGTGAGAAAGAAGTAGCGGGAGCAGTGATGGATTTCGAGGATGCTTTATACATTTATGTATATCTATATATTAGGATATCCTTTAGCCAACTTCAGAGTATACCGTAGAATTAGAGTATAAGCAGAATATAATATTCTGTAGTATATACTTTAAAGTTGGCTGTTGGATATCATATAAGCATCTTCGAAATCCATCACTGAGCGGGAGTCTATTTACTTAATCAACAACTTACCCCTACTATCTCTTGTGTCAGGCCTTTATATAACAAGATTACATTCATCAAGATCACAGTCAATCAGTCGACATTTGTATCGTACAAAGCTATAAGGAAAAAAGGAAAAAAATTAGCGCATCAGAAGAACTTTACACAACCCACCTTTAATTCTATCTATGGTTTGAACAAGTTATTTATGAAAAAAATTTTAGTTAGTCTTGAATATAATAAATTACGAGGTAGCGAATTTTATTCAATGGTATGCCTACTTTGAAATGATTTTAAAGGAATAGCTTTTACTACGGATACGTGGAACAAATTTAAACTTACGTTTAGCGATGCTAAAAAATATTTTGATGGTAATACTGATGATTTAATAGAGCAGAAAGTGTACGGATCCGGCTGGATTCTGAGGTATACTAAAACCCGCGCAAAAAAATTTAGTTTAGGAAAAGTTAGGCAAAAGTTTTGTTTGGCTTATGTTCATATCTGATTCAGGAAATGAGACAATCCAAAACTTTATTAAAAAAATAAAGATGTTTTGCACAGGTTTGCCAGAACTTGCTTTAAACTTTGTTTGGATATTCTTAAACTTAATAAAATAGTTAGTGAAGTTCTGCAGAAATTTGGCAAAACTTATATCAAAATTGATTCGAATATTTTCTAATTTTTTTAAATAAATAGTCAAGTTTCGCTCTGGTTTTACGAAAATTGTTTTAAAGTTTATTTAGATATTCTTAAACTCCATAAAACAATTAGTGAAGTTTAGCAGAACTTTAGTAAAACTTACATCGAATTTAATTTAAAAATTTTTAATTTTTAAAAATAAATACTCAAGTTTCGCACAAATTTGGCAGAACTTGTTTTAAACTTTGATGAGATATTTCAAACTTGATAAAATAATAAATGAAGTTTTGCAGAACTTTGGTAAAACTTATATCAAACTTAATCCGAATATTTTCAAATTTTAAAAAATAAATAGCCAAGTTTTGCACAGGTTTAACAGAACTTATTTCGAACTTCATATAAATATTTTTAATTTTTTGAAAATGAATCGTTAAGTTTGGCTAGGATTCGGTAAAACTTGTTTTGAAGTTTATTTAGATATTTTTAGAAGTTTTCTGGTAGAAAATTAACCATTTTTTGGTCATAATTGCTGAATTAAGCATGTTAAAATCACACTTATCTATAAATTCTAGAAGTACTTTAAACAGAATTTCTATATAAGTGTGATTTTAACATGCTTAGCTCAGCAATTATGAATAAAAATGGTTGATGTTCTTCCAAGGTTTAGTAAAACTTTTATTTAATTTCTTTGTATCTTTAAATTTTTAAGATAACAAATATAAATGGTTCTATGAATTTATTGCTACAGAAATAAAATAGTATGATAATATAAAAAATGTATACGATTTATCATTTTCTAACAAATTTTATTTTCTAAAAAAATTTATCGAGACTTCCTCTGAATTACTTTTTAAAAAAGTATGTTAATTTATATTGAATTTAACCCTTAAATAAAATTATTTCATTCATATTTTAGTCAAATTCAATAATGAAAAAGATATCTAAAAGCATTTTTTTAATACAAGTTTGATTTTTTAATTTTATTTATTATTTATTAAAATAATAGGTATACAAATTTTGTTGTACAAATAAATATCCTATATTACTTACCAGGATAGTAACCCTTGAGCGCATCACGGATCTTGCTGTAACTTGCAGATATGTTTTTATACATATAATTATGAAGAAAGCCACGAGCATTCTATCTAACGCTCGATCATTCCATAAGTATGAGCTATTCTGTTAATTTATTAAAGATTTCTCTGGAAAATCATTGTTTATAATAAGGAATATTACTCTCCAATAACAGCTTCTAAGTCGATTATGTAACATTCAAGTAAAAGATGAGATTAAATCATTTTGATTAAAAAAAACATTTGTTTAAAAAGCTCAATCTGTTTAAAAGTTATAATAAAATAATTGTTATAAAAATTAGCATAAAATTAAACTTAAATTTTCATTGAATTATTGTGTTGTCTTTTTTCATGCTTTTCATTTTTTATAACTTTTGACTTTTTTTGAACAAATTTTTTTAATTAAAAGGATTTAATCTTAACTTTTACTAGAATGTTACTTAATGAATCTAGAAGCTGCCATTGGAGAGTGATATTCTTCATTATAAACAATTGTAAAGAAATCTCGCGTGAAAAATTTTAGTTTGGGAGAAGTTGGGCATGTGTTAAAACATTACATATTGTTAACCAAATATCTTAAGGGGATGTAAAATGGACACTACACCTGCACTCATAAATATTCACTATCCTTACGTTTTATTGCAAAATTTTCAATAAAAAAATGCATTAGCTTGTAGTATGTACCATGAAGATTATTCGGTTAAATTTTTAAAAAAATTTATTCATTAGTTATTGAGAGTTTTGGGTTCAAAAATTATTTATTAACATTTTTCAATTTTGTACAGGAATCCAAATATCTTAAAAACTAATTAATGAATTTATTTCAAAATTTATCTAAATAATCATCATGGTACATACTACAAGCTTATGCATTTCTTTTCTGGAAACTCAGCAATAAAATGGAAAGGAAGCTAATATCTATAAGTACAGGTGTAGTGTCCGATTTACATCTCCTTAATCATTACAATATTTTTTAAAAAATTTAGATTTAGTTGATAGTACGTAATAATTTAATAAAATTTATTGAAAAATGAGTGATAATTTAAATTTTAGTTGGTGCCATTATTAAAAGGGTTTTTTTAATATTTTTTATATATTTTGCTTAAATTTTTGAAACATCATTTTAACTTTATATAAATATCAGTTATTAGAAATTTTCTCTTGAAAATTAGTTTTTGTAGCTGTAATAAAAGAAATCATATTAAAAGAATCAATTTGATTATAAGAATAAAAAGATAAATCTAAATGTTAATTAAATAATTTGGATGAATCTCCATAAATAAAATTAATCATTTTATTACAAATCAGATAAGAATTTAAATATATTTTAATTATGCATGACATTAAATAAACTTTTTGAGAAACTATTTCTTATTCTATTTCATTATTATTAGTTCGCTCAACAACATATAATATATTATTAATACATGAAATAAAATAAAAATCTACAATATATTTAACATTAACAATTGCAAATTCATTAAATTTTTCACAAATATGAATTATTAGAATAAATTTTTGATTTATACAACATTGAAATGCTTCACATGTGTTACAAAATAAGATAATAGCATAGCTTTTACAATTTTCATTACAATCATTACATAAAGTTAAACATAAACATTGACACATAGTGATAAATGATTGTTATATTCCTATTTTATGATTACCGTTAACCTTTTAAAGGGCCGGAAAGCCGATATATCAGCTCAAAAATATAATGCTAGGATATCTCATTATCCTTAAGTAAATTAATGCACCAAGTTCGTATCTGAACTTGGTTTGACCTTATCACTTCAGAATCAAGGTCAATAAAGGTCATTTGAAGGTCAAACCTAGCAATATGGTTTGAATCATTGCAAAAGATATATCTTTATGTTTTTGGAGTTACTGAGTTCGGGTTTTACGTCATTTTGACCTCAAATAAAAAGAGAGATGAAGATTTCTCCAAGGTCAGGTTAAGAATATACCCAGAGAAATATTTAAAATTGGTTTTTATGTTTTTAAGAAAGCTTAACACCGAATTTTCTTATACAACCAGAAATACTATTTGCTAGAAACGTATATATCATCATAATTTAGATCGTACAATTATAACTAGAAATTTATTCTAAAAGAAAATATAGTGAATAGAGAATAATGCTTGATTTCTGAGCATACGTATAACATAAGCAGATCATGTTTCTATCTATTCGTATTTGAACAGTATCGTAACAACAAACAACGAAGTGACGTAGTTCAAACAGTATTTTAACATGATCGTATAATAGAAAGACACCAGGTACAAAATCATTGAAAATACACTTGCCAAAAGCGTATTTATACTGTGACATAAGTCACTTATAGAGTGCTTGCATACAGGCAACCACCGACGCGGAAGAGAGGCTAATTCCACTCTCGACTGCTACGTGGCGAAACACCGTTCTTCAGCGTCCTGACACAAGAACAGTCGTCTCAACGGTATAAGTCCGGGGAAAAGACAAGACTCGACGATTCGCTTGCGACAAGCTTTTGTTAACCGCTACTCTACCGTCACACTACTGTTACAATACTTTCGTACCTTTCATTCCATCGTTTGAGTTGAGTATCTTCTCTCGTTTTTCACTTTGACACTTATTTTTACTATCTTTCCTACGGAATACCTTTTGATCTTGAGTTGGTCTTTCCATACATACAAAATTGTGGTATTCAGCGTAACAACTCACAGCGTCCATCACCAGTCTACAACAGAAATTTCTTTCCTTGAACCAAAATAATGAGTGCTTGGAGTAGTGGTGAATCAGAACCAGAAGAGGAAATGCTGACGATCGGACTGGTGCATCACAACCAAATGCTTCTTCAGAAATCTTTGATGATCCTGAGAGAGATGACGGTGTATTTTTCGATTCTGTCTATTTCTCTTCCATAAAAGACTTTGTAGGTCATGCTAATTTTTATGAAAATATTCCTATACCAGAACATACTCCATTAACTTACTTTGAACTCTTTATGGATTCGAATATTTTCAAAGTAATTTTGGAACAAACAAATCTCTTCCATAAGCAAAATCCCGATCCATTCCATTCTAATATGGCTCCATGGAAAGATGTAACAGTAGAAGGATTGCGAATCTTTCTTGCTCTAACTATCAACATGGGCCATGTTCGTAAGTGTAATGTCAAAGATCATTGGAGTATGGATCCCCTATTATCCACTTCAATATTCAGAAAATACATGACCCGTAATAGATAACTCCAAACTTTACGTTTTCTGCATTTTTAAAATAATAGGGACAATGCATCACCCTACAAGAACCACTCTCTGAGGAAAATTAAACCTGTAGTAGATTTTCTAAATCAGAAATTTTCCTCTACTTTGCATCCTGGGAAAAACCTTTGCATTGATAAAAGTTTGATGCGGTGAAAAGGAAGATTGAAGTTCAAGCAATATTTACCCTTGAAAAGACACAGGTTTAGTATAAAATTTTTCGAATTGGTTGATTGTGAAACTGGATTCCTACTACGATTCATTATCTATACAGGAGCTGATACAGATTATAAAAAATTTGATTTAGGAATCTCTGAAGATATAGTAGTTGATTTCCTAACACCATATTTTAACAAAGGTCACGTTATCTTCATAGATAATTGGTACTTGTCTCCTCAACTTGCTAATTTTCTCCATGACAAAGATACTGGTATGTGTGGGACCGTGAAGATAACCAGAAAAGGAATGCCCAAGCTTGTCAGTAAATTGAACCGAGATGAAATTGAAGTAGCCCATACCCATTCTTGGTTAGCAATAAAGCGGATAGACAAGAAAGAAGTTTACATAATAACAACAGTCCATGAAGTTGGTTACGCAAGTACAGGGAAGAAACATTGGAGTACTAATAAAGATATTATAAAACCAATATGTATAGTGGACTACAATAAAAATATGGGAGGGATTGACAACATAGACAGACAACTTTTATTGGCAGAAACGATTAGAAAATCTACTAAATGGTATCGAAAACTTTTTTTTTACTTACTTGATTTTGTTCTGATAAATTCTCATGCATTACATAAAATGAAAAGTACCACTGACAAAAAGATTTCTCATCCTCGTTTTCGTTTAGAAGTGGTGAGAGGCTTACTGGAGATAAATTCTGATGACTTGCGTCATTCATGTCAGTCGAATGACTCTTGACTTACTGAAAAACACTTTCCTAAGAAAATTGATCGAAGGAAAAAGAAAGAAGGCAATTGCCGTTTATGTCTCATGAATAAAACCAGACATCGAAGCACTTATGAATGTAAAACTTGTCAAGTTGTTCTTCGTATAGATTCGTGTTTTGAAACTTATCACACCAAAGATGTATACCTTGATCAAGTTGGAAAAAATTATAAAAAATAAAAGAAAGTCATAAAGTCAGATGTTATCGAAAGATTCATATAGATCTTAGAAGAGCAATGTGAGAAAAATACAAAATAGACTTCTGACAAAATGGAAAAATGTATAAAAAATGAAAAAATGTAAAGAAAAAAAATTTTTCTAAATGTATAAAAATGTATTTAAAAAATAAAAAAATATTAAAAATTAAAAAAAAATGAAAAAAGGAGCTACATTACTCTCTACGTCTACGTCGTTAGCTCTGGGTAAAGCAGAAGAAGAGTAGAAGGCCCAAAAACTCCACATTTCTAAAAAAAAGCACGAATCAAAACACACAAAACCTGAGATGGCCATGTACCCAGAAGAATGAGTATAATTATGTCTATTCACAATCAAACAAGTGTCAGATTTGGATGTAGCACCTCGGGATACTCTTAGATATAATTTTTGATTGAATATATATGATACTTTCTGCATTTGACCTTGAAGTGACCTTGTTTGACCTCGAATGATCGTGATTATGAGCAGTTATGACCGATCAGACTCCAGATTTGGATTCAGCACCCTAAAAAACATTTGGATATCATTTTATTTTGAATATCTATAATATTTTCTACATTTGACCTTAAATTAGCCTTGTTTGACCTCGAATAACCATAATCATGACCAGTTATGACCGATTGAACTCCAGATTTAGATGCAGCACATCTCAAAACCTGAGAATATGATTTTATTCCTATTTTACCGGACTAAAGATTTTTCATGACCCTCCAGGGCCGGAGAGCCGATATATCGGCTCAGTCCATAATAGGAACATTGTACATAGTTGATGGGTGATACTAATGGATGATGTAGATGATTTCAGTATATAAATATGTTTGAACATTATCAACTCGACGAGTTTGTATTTTGCAGTTGGGGCACCCATTTTTGGCATTAAAATTTGAAATATTTAAAAATAAAGCTTTCGCTAGAAGATTATAAGTACCAGTAATGGTCATTCCTTTTACACGTAGCAAATTCGCAGAACCAGGTATTTCAAAATCAACAGCTTTATATAACTTTTTCAAATCATTTTTAAATACTGACAAAAATAGATTCGGCGATGGTTTAGTTGGTCCAAACCATAACCCAGCAAAAATGATATTTTCTTTTTTTATTCTCAGTTTGTAAGGCAATTCATTGATCATGAGGTAAAATGGCCAAATGTTTATTTTCGACGACTTAAATAAAGGAATTCCATCTGTATTCCAATTAAATGTAATATTATTATCATTTTGCAAAAATTCATGAGGCAAAGTATTATAAATGGTACCATCGTAAATATCTTCATAATTTGAGATATTTTCTTTGATTCGAGTAAACCGATAATTCAAAAGTTCTTTAAACCCAGTGCGTTTATACGTGGATTGTAATTGACTAAAAAAAGGAATTTCCATGAAATAAGTAATATTTGCATCTTTTTTTTTTTTATTTAAAGCAATTGGAATTTTCTTGCAAAGATTATTTTGCTACATTGTTAAAGAAATTTTACATTTTACATTTTGTTACATCGGTAAGAAAGTACAGTGGCGAGTTTACAGTTGCAGTTGACAATTTTGCAGAAAATCAAAAATTATTATGCTTATTTTTTTGTCGGTGAGCTTAGCAATACGGTACTGGAGAGCGGAAGGAAATGTTTCAAGCTAGAAAGTTTTTTTATTAGCTTGGTTCGCTGTACGTCGTATAAGGGACATTGCCATAGAATATAACCTAGATCTTGTTGTAAGCCACATTGGCATTTCGGATCATCTATAAAGTTAACTCGGGCCAATGAAGACGCTAAATTGTAATGCCCGGATCTACATCGGTTGATTGTGCTGATAATTTTACGTGGGAGTTGCATTTTATAGTACCATGGTTTTGTTTTCCTATTGAAAAAATTATTGAAATAGATTTGGCCCTTAGTGTGACCTTGCTCAGAAATATAATCAAAGGTATTGTTAATAGAAGACTTTCTATAATATTCTTTAAAATTAGTAAACGGAATTTTTAATGATTCTGATGCATCGCTTTGAGCAGCATTCTTGGCCCAGAAATCTGCTTCGTCATTTCCGCGGATTCCTGTGTGCGGAGGTATCCAATAAAATAAAAGTTTACTATTGTTAGGTAAAACAGCTGAAAATGTTAAAGCTTTCTTTTTTATTTCTAATACATAAGGATTTGTTTGTACATTTATGTTTAATTTGTTCAAGGATATCAATGCACTGAGGGAATCCGTAAAAATCAAAATATTCTTATTTGGTATAGTTAGAGCTAGATCGACTGCATCAATTAGAGCAATACATTCGGCTGTGAAGATGGAAGAATGTTTTCTGATACCCCGCGTTAAATACATATTTAATTCTGGGCATATGCAAGCACTACCGTTAGACTTTGAGTCCTCGGATTTACTTCCATCGGTGTATATGGCACAAGAGTTATTTTTGGCTATTAAGTCGTCTATTATTCTATTAGGATTTTTCACTGTTTTCAATTTATGACCTAAATCTATGTTTATATTTATATTATTAGTAATTGTGTCATAGTCGTGATTATAAATATTATATCCGTGATTTAAGAAGATATTCAGTATACGTTCATAGATATGATCCAAACATTGTTGAATAAGTCTGAATCTAAATTGTCTTTTGTTATTCTTATTTTCGGTCAGTAGTTTAAATTTCATAATTGTGTTATGAATAAGGAGGTTTTTATTTGAAAGAATTTTGCTTAAGTAGTTGCAGCACAAGTAGATTGTGCGTTCCTTGATGAATTGCAATTTAGATTCAGCTATGAGTATGTTGGTAGGGGTTCTGATCCTGTATCCCAGTGCGAGTCTTATGGCTTTAAATTAAATTTGTTCTAGTTTTTCTACATACTTTAACTGATTGGGAAAATATATAATGCAGGCATAGTCCATAATTGCGCGTACGAAACTTTTGTACAGTATGATTAGGGTGTGAGGATCAGAACCCCACCAGGTGCCTCGAAGATATTTAACAATGTTTAGTGCTTTGAAACATTTTCGCTCGACAAGTTCAACATGATCTATAAATGTTAATTTGTAATCGAACAGCAAGCCTAGAAATCGTACGGTTTTGCTTGATTTTATCGTAGTATTCACAACTTTAATTTCGGTTTCGCCAGGGTCGATGTGACGGTTATTATATAATTAAATCATAAATCATAAAAAACATAATATAATGAAATAAATAATTAAATCATTTTAATAAATGGACGAAAACTGTTTTTGTAGGAGAGAGGTCTAAGCCCAATTCATGTAAATTAATGTGTATTGTATTTATAGATTTTTCTAAAAGTCTTTTACTTGAGTTTACCGGGGATCTTTTGCAATAGAGAGCAATATCGTCTGCAAATTGAGATACAATGAAATTTTTCGGAAGGTTATTAACAATGTTGGCAGCATATATAATATACAAAAGTGGGCTTAGAACTCCTCCTTGTGGAAGTCCTTTGAACGTATATATTGGTGTGTCTTCCGAGTCTTTGGTAAATATATGCCTTTCAGATGTTATATGTTTAACAAACTTGATTAAGTTTAACGGACATTTTATTTCAGCAATTTTAAGTAATAAGATATTTAAGTCAATATTATCGAAGGCACTGCCAACGTTCAAGAAAACCGCTAGAAGGTCCTTTTTGACACTAAAGGCCTCCTCTACATTGAGTGTGAGATTTATTAGATTGTCTGTAGTCGATTGGCCCTTTCTGAACCCTGATTGGCTACTTGGTAAAAGATCATTAGATTCAAGCCACCATTGTAACTTGTTTTTTAGCATTTTTTCGAGTATCTTGCAGAAACAAGATGAAAGAGCTATAGGTCTAACGCTGTCCCCATTAGTTTTATCAATGAAATGTAGATACGTTTCCCTCCGAGACATGGGATTATCATTATAATTATCTACAAGTAGAAGTTTGTATTTGATTGGTAATTTTTTAATGATTTCGTAATCGAAACCGTCCATACCGGGGGAGGAATGATTACTTGTATTATCTATTGCCGCGAGGAGTTCCGTGAAGTTGAATTGTAAGCTTAAAAATTCATTTTCAAAACAGTCAGGCAGCCAATCAGGATTCGTCATGACCCAGGGTGGACAAACTTTATTGATAGCTGTGTTGATTTTTTCCATATTCTGGTGAGTTTTAGAAGTATGAGAGGGCTTTATTTTTATCCATTTATTTTTAAAAATTCGACTTTTAGCCCAGACATATTTATAACTAGTATGAAAATTAATACTTTCAGCAAATTATTTGAAGCATTCTCTTTTTTTTTGTTTCGTATAGTTTTTTAGTTGAACAGTTGCATTTTTTATATTCAATGTAATCAGAAAGTTTTTTAAAGAATTGCCATTTTTTGAGAGCTGCTTTTCTTACTCTTTTAGCCTCATCACATTCCGAATCCCACGAAGGGATTGGGTTATTATGTTTTTTATGATTCATCATTTTTTTAACTGGCGTATTGGATTGTATAGCGTTTGCCAATACCTTGGTGAAGGTGTTATATTTTTAGCTGGGCTTAGAGTTATTATATTCAGACGTTACAAATTCTGTATAATTAGTATCAAGATTTTTGTAGACTTCTGCCCAGTCTGTGCATATGGATTTCAAAGCAAATGACTTTTTGCGATAGTTGCGCTCAGTAACAATTACATTAATACTTAGAGGAAAGTGGTCTGAGCCTAAACGTGTCGTCATTTACTTCCAAATCCACTTTGTGTGAGATGTCAATGGAGGAAAATAAAAGATCTAAATTAGATGTGTTTGAAGAGTAAGGTTGAATATGAGTCTTGGTGTTACAATTGTGTAAAAATAAATTAGATTTACTATAACTTTCTAGGAGTCTTTCTCCATTGATATCTGTCCTATCACAGTTCCAGTGTTTATGGTGAGCGTTGAAGTTGCCCATAAAAATCAGATTAATTGATATTTTTTAATTTAAAAATTTCGTCCCACTGCGACTGTGACAGGGTTGAGCCAGGGGCTCTGTAGCATACAACAAGATTGATTTGATTTTTTAGCAAGGTAATTTAAACACCGGCTAGTTCGACAGAGAGATGAGGACTAGGAATATTGTCGATTTCAGTGAAAGAATATTTGTTACGAATTAACATGAATATCCCTCCTCCTCTAGAGTGTCTTCTGTCTTTCCTGAATGTCTTGAACCCGGAGAAGTGAAAATTTTCCTCTTCAGGAGAGAGCCACGATTCGACACAAATGAATATATCCACTTCTGTAAGAATTTTTTGTAGTTCTTCCCTTTTATTGAAAATGCTACGTGCATTCCAGTAAAAAACTTTTAATTCTTTTTGAGGGATATCCATCACGTGAATATAAAGATTTAGTTAAATTCTTGCGAGTGATCTGATTCCGTCTCAGATTCACTGCTTTGTGATAATAGTTTCCTCTTGAGTTTGAATATTCTTGTTTTTAGATTCCTGTCTTCTATAAGTTCATAAACAGCGTTCATCATTTCAAAGAGTTTGTCAATTTCTCGTGTGTGTTTGAGAGCCTCTTCGTATACATCCAACGATCCATAAGTTGTTTCCATAAAATTTTTAAAGTTTTCGTAATTGATAACATAAGTGTCAGGATTGTCCTCTATTACGCCCTTGGCCGGTGATAAGGAAATGCTCAAATCGTAAGTAGCTTTATTGGTTTTTTCCCCAAGATGCGTTTCGGTTTTTTTCTTTTTTTTTGGGCTTACGAGGCGTTTTGAATTCACCATTTTCGTTAGTAGAATCTTGTGGGTTTATCTCAATATTGTCGATTACGTCTGATTTTTGTGAAGATTGTGTAATTGAAGTCGTTTCGGATGCTGTTGTAGAGGGAGCGGGTCTTTTTAGCGCCCTCGCGTTGGAAGTTTCCATTCTTTCGTTGTGTTTAGGCGTCAATGATTCTTCTATTGTAGGGAAATCGAGATTGTTTACGTTGCTTAGTGTAGTGTTGGTTTGAATAACGGGCGACGGTACCTCAGAAGATTGTGGGCACAGCTTGGCGACAATCTTCTGAGGTTAATTCCAGTATGTAGTATTATCGTAATTTACTTGTTCTGATTCTGGTAGTAATCTTGTTTCTTCTTCTTTTATGTAAACCTGTCTTCTAAAAGAATTTATGCGTGATCGGCCCGACTTGTGTGGGCCCGCTCTTATTTCTTTAATTTGAGATAGTGGAGTGATACCTTTTTTGCGCAGAGCTTCCAGTAAGATAGATTCCGGTAGAGTAGGGTTGACATTAGAAATCGCCACTCTTTTGTTCCTTTCCATATAGGGCCTGATGTTCAACAAATAGCTTTTAACTTGTAGTTTTTTGTTAGTTAATTCTTCAACCAGTGTACTGTTCTTTGAAAAGATGCAAACCCTTGCACCGGAGATTTTAGAGATGTGCGTTATATTCGAGACTTCTGTGAGTAATTCTAGGGCGTCGATGTAATCGTCGTTGGTGAGACCGTCTATAGATTCCAAAACTATGGCTTGTTCGTTTTTTCGCATTAGGCTGTTGACGTAAGTTTAAGAACTGTTGGGTAAATTTCCTTGAGTGGGTTGAGGCTGCATTGCTGCAGCCATTGCACGTTCTAGAGCCTTTCAAACTACAAAGGCAGTTCGAAAAGCCCGAGGATTAACACGATAAAGCACTAAGAATTCAATTAAACACACACAATTTACGAGCGTCGAAACTTGTTGACAAGCACGAAAGTAAAGACGTCTAACACGTCTGCTCGCTTCCGAAGCTGAATCGAGCCTATATATATTATCTTGATTACACGCATTGCAAAATTTTTGTGCTAATTTAGAATAACATTTGTGTGGATGAGAATAAGAGTGGCATAAGTCACATTTTCAAAAAAATTTACTTAGTGATAGATTTTGTTTTTTTAACATTAAAACAACTTATTTTCGGAAATAAAGTGTCTTTTTTTGTATTTTTTCTTTAGTATTATGAGTACTGTAAGAATGGCACTTAACAGAAATGTAAAAGGGTTAATTATGGAAATGGCATTAGTCACATTATAACCTTTGGACGACGGCAAAGCTAATATATTGGCGCACCTCCTGATCGACACTTTCCCTATGATCAATCAGTAAAATAAGATACTTTTTTTACTGGTTTTCTATGGGCAATATGACACCTCCAATTCCGGCTATTAAAGGTTAATGGAATTTTAATGTTAAATTACATTAATTGTTTAAAGCTGTTCTAAATAAATTTTAAGTTTTCGTATACATTATTACATAGCCTTCAATAAAGGACACATGAAATAAATATGCTCTTCCGCATTCCTGGACAACAAAAACATGTTTATATTCATAAATAAGATGCTATGTATAGTACAGTTAGTAGTGATTAATTCAGTCACAGTTACTCGTTGTATTTGATATAAAGCAGTACGTTTAAAGTATTTTCAAATGATTTAAGTATTTAAATATATTGTCGTTGGATAATAACTCTGATTATATTCAAAGTAGTGATTCAGAATCACAAAGTAATAAAGCGAATAATGGTTTAAAAAAAATACCAAGTCGCTAAAAAACTAGAAAAAGACGAAGGAATCCCGAAAATTATAATTCATTCCACTGGTACATCATAATTCTTTTTAAATCTTACTACTAGTCAAAATAATCATAGTACCTTAATTTCTAATGAATCTGATATAGAATAAAGTTTTTGTGTTATTACTGTGTTATGGTAAAATTGTGTTATTTTAATATAGTTAATCTATTGATGTTAATTATTAAGAACATTTGTGTAATAATATATGTTTATGTGACTTATGCCACTCTCATTCTTACCCACACATTTAGAACAATAAAAGTGTCGTTTAAGAGGCGCATTAATGTTCGCAAAAAACTTTTGAAATTTATAAACCGTTTTAATGCAGTTATTGGGTCTAATAGAATGTATGTTTATTAGTGAAATTATGCTAGATAGTAGAACTCCTGTGATCTTAAACCTAGTTGCTACTGAAAAAATTGCCATAATGCTTTCAGCGACTGTAAGTGGTGCTCCAGGATACAGCGGCTTATTGGCATCTTCAAATGGCAATTCGTCATCGAAATCATTCATACCTTCATTTTCACTGTCTGTCATTAATTCTTATTCCGATGATGTATCAGATTCATTTTCTGATTCAATTTCTGAACTTTTTTGACTTTGATTTACTCCTTAAATATAATTTACCTATTTATTTATGCATTGTTCAATATATTTAGTATTTAGTATTAATAAATTAACCAAAATAAGTACAATTTTTCATGTAAGAGAGCAAAATATTTCAATTTGAAATAAAATTTTGAGAAATTATGAATTTCACATAATAAAGTTATTTAAAATATTAGATACAATTCAAATATTAAAGGTTAAAGTGCGAGTAATTCCAAGTCAAAAGTATAATGCTAAAGTATAAGCTTTAAGAAAGACGTGCAAAAAATTAAATAAAATACATCAAAGAATTTTTTTAATTCTTTTAATTTGTAAGATGTGTAAATTAACCTAAAATAGTTCGGTATAATATATACGTTTATCTTGAATTTTTTCTCATATAAATTTTGTTTTATTTAATACACACAAATATACATACATACATATATCATCACCCAACTCAAATCATCGTGAATACTGGAGTAATCGAAAAGGAAAGAGCATCAGCTAATTACTCTTTATTAACATGTTTTAAAACTTTTGTTTTCCTATGAAACTCACATTTCTATTGAAAAAATCATGTATTTTTTTTTATTCAGTATAAATATATTCATATGTATTTATTTTTATTGATTTAAAATGATAATATGATGTTTTAAAATGTATTTATAATCATCCTGACTTATCTATGTATAAACATGGACCTCATAAAATAATATAAATTTGAGAGTATGTAAATAAATGGTAATCAACTGATTCTTTTTCGATTGCTGCAGTATTTAAATAATTTTCTAGGTTGGATGACTGATACAAATATCGCCATAACCCCTTTTCATTTTTTTCCGAGCTCTTGTTTTCAAAAAATTCTTGCTTTCATTTTAAATAAGTACATAACTGCTTAGAAAATATATATGCTTTATGTATAAAAGCAGCAAACAATGTGTTACGTTTAATTTATACATGATCAAAATTTAAGCAAGAACTCATTTAGGTAGCTTCATATCGATAGTACTACCTTAACGAAGCATTTGATCTTGATTCACTTGAAAAATAATAAAACAAATATAAGTAAAAAAAATATAAAATCAAATATAAATACACATAAAGCATATAGGGATATCTCTGAAACTTTTTAATTTTGAGAAATTGTCTTCACAACAATTCAAAAGTCTATAATACAAGTTTCTGGAGTGGTACACACTTCAATAAGGGCTTAAATTACTCGTTTCTGTAAGTAGAATATGTAATTAAATTTTGGTATCGATTGAACAATCGTTGTTTACGGTACATAATTTTATACGTCAAAAATGATACTTTTTTCATATTTTTCTACGTGTGTTTCTTGAGCTATAAAAAAAGTAACGTACTTTCGATCATTCTCAAATTTTTTGAGCATAATGAATATGGTAAAAAGAACAGTTTAAGCCTACCCTGGTACATGTGCCCCTCTTTAGGAAGCTGTTAGACTATTTTTAATGTTAGTGTAATTTTTAGGTGAAAATAATCTTGCATATATATATTTTGCTCCTGCTTAAGTATTCTTCGATGATACGAAGCCTCAAGGAAAAAATTTTTGGCTTTCTTAATATTAGATAAATTAAAAGATGTAAAAGATTCATCATTATTTATAAACTTTTGTTTATTTATTGTTATTGCTAACTTCATTAATACTTTAACCTCTATCTATTGCGTTATTTATAATAACAACTCTTTTTCATGAACAGGTGAATTCATTTTAAAATCTGAATAATATAAATTTTAACATTTAAAAATGTCTTGTTAAGCTCAGCTGTATCTACTTAATTTGATTTAGTAAAAAATTTCACAATTATATCTTTTTATGATTTAAAAAAATTTCTTTGTGTTCATATTTTAGAATTTATAAGAAAAAAGTATATTAAATTAATGCAAACAGATAAAGAAATTTTTAAAAATAGGCACTTTTAAAATTTTTGAAAAGAGACACTTTTGAAATTTTTTTCAATACTTTAAAAAGTTACTTCATTTAATAGTTCAGAAAAAAATTATAATTGAAATGATTTTACTAATTTTCAATTGAAATTAGTAAATTCATTTAAATTGAAATTATTTTTAGAACTATTAAATAAAGTAAATTTTTTAAAGTATTGAAAAAAATTTTTTAGTTTCCTCTTTTTAAACTTTTCTTTATCTGCTTCTATTGATTTAAAAGACTTTTTGTATATAAATTCTAAACTGTGAATATATATAGAAATATTTTTGCATTATTATAAAAAAGCATATTTGTGAGACTTTTTATGAAATCAATTGAAGTAGATACAGGTGAGCTTAACAAGACATCCTTCTTACATAAAAAAAAATTGATTATTTACATGTTAAAAGAAATTCACATGTTCATAAAAGAGAGCTGTTGTTATAATAAATAACCTAATATATAGAGGTTAAAGTATTGATTGAGCTATTAATATCAGCAATTACAAAAAAATTTTTAAATAATGATGAATTTTGATATCTTTTAATTCATTCGACATTGGTAAAGCCAAAAATTTTATTTAGCAAAGCTTCGATTCACCGAAGAATAATAAAGTAGAAACAATAAAAGATAAACTAATGTTCTTGCATATATATGTATTTTGCCCTTGCTTTAGTATTCTTCGATGAAACGAAGCCTTGCGGAAATAATTTTTTGCTCTACTAATATTAGATTAATTAAAAGGTGTAAAAAATTCATCATTATTTATAAACTTTTGTTTATTTGTTGTTATTGCTAACTTCATTAATAATTTAACATCTATCTATTGCGATATTTATTATAACAACAGCTCTCTTTTATGAACCCGCGAATTCCTTTTAAAATACGAATAATAATTTTAACATTTAAAAGGGATGTCTTATTAAGCTCAGCTGTATCTATTTAAATTGATATAGCAGAAAGATTCACAATTATATCTTTTTATAATGCAAATATATTTCTTAACTATTGAAATTGGAAAATTCATTTGAATTAAATTTTTTTTTTTTAGAACTATTAAATTAAGTATATTTTTTAATGTTATGAAAAAAGTTTTTGTATATTTCCTCTTTTTAAATTCTTCTTTACCAGCTTCCATTGATTTAATAGACTTTTTGCTTGTGAAATCTAAACTGTAAACACATAGAGATATTTTTGCATTATAAAAAAGGCATATTTGTGAAACTTTATACGAAATTAATTCAAGTAGATACAGCTGAGCTTAACAAAATATCTTTTTAACATAAAAAAATTTTTATAATCTAGATTTTAAAAGAAATTTACATGTTCATGAAAAAGAGCTGTTGTTATAATAAATAACTTAATATATAAAGGTGAAAGTGTCAATTGAGTTATTAATATCAGCAATTAAAAAAAAGTTTATAAATAATGATAAATTTTGATCTTTTAATTTATTCGACTTTGTTAAAGCCAAAAATTTTATTCAGAAAAGCTTCGTTTCATCGAAGAATAATAACGCAGAAGCAATAAAAGATGAACTAATGTTCTTGCATATATGTGTATAAAAAATTTTTGGTTTTCCTTATATTAGATGAATTAAGAGATGTGAAAAATTCATCATTATTTATAAACTTTTGTTTATTTCTTGTTATTGATAATTACTTAATTAATACTTTAATCTCTATCTATTGCGTTATTTATTACAGCAACAGCTATCTCGTATGTACACGTGAATTCCTTTCAAAATACGAATAATAATTTTAGCATTTAAAAAGGATGTCTTATTAAGCTCAGCTTTATCTACTTAAATTGATATAGCAAGAACTTTCACAATTATATCCTATTATGATGCAAAAATATTTCCTTATGTGTTCACAGTTTAGAATTCAGAAGCAAAAAGACTATTAGATCAATGCAAACAAATAAAGAGTTTAAAAAGAGTCACTTTAAAAATTTTTTTTCAATACTTTAAAAAATTTACGTTTTTTAATAATTATGAAAAAAATTTTAATTGAAATGACTTTACTAATTTAACCATAAGTATGAAATTTATTTGGTTTGATGTTCAATAGTGAATTATAAATAAATTAAGATCTTTATTTTATTTCAATTTTTAAGAAATATTTTCCTATTTTATTAATTAAAGCAATACTTATAGGTTAAAGTGTCAATTAAGTTATAAATAATAAAATGAAAGCAAAATAAATATTTATGTTTTGTCATACCCGATAATTTATAAAATAAACATATATATGGAGTTATAATATTCAATTTTGATAGGATTCAAATACTTTTAATATTTTTATCTTACTTAAGCCATCCTCATCAGGAACTTCAACGGCTTCAAAATTATCATCGCTCTCATTACTCTCATTTTCCGATGCTTCAATACCATTTGTTGTTTGATAAGAATTTTTTTTTTTTTTTTTTTTTTTTTTTTTTTTTTTAACGTCGCTATATTTATGCTATGCTATTATTGCTATGCTAATCAGCGACGGAGCTCGTAAGTGTGTTGGTGAACAAAACACATGTAACGTACAGTGGTGCTTGTATCAATCGGCCGAAAGCGGGATTCGAACTCGGAACCTCGAGATTACGAATCCAACGCTCTACCGAATGAGCCACAGACCGACTCAAGATTTGATAAGAATTGGTATCACTATCTTCTATATATTAAATTAACAATGTAAGTTATTTTTCTTTTAAGATATAATATTTTATATAAAGTTAATATCTAAAGTAGTTCTAATAGAATTATAAATTATTAATTATAATAATAAACAAAACTTTTTAGGTTATTATATCAATTTTTAAAATTTCAATGAAAAATTATATTATTTATTAAAGAATAGGTTATAAATACGCTAAATATTTATTAAACACCCTGTTGAAAATAATGACGTCTTTCCAGTACGTCTTCGAAAGATGTCTTTGAAGACGTCTTTGGTCGTGTCTTAGATTGGAACAAAATAAGACGTCATTTTTACAATGTTCAGGAAATATAGTAACCAAATTACGTCTTTTTTATAAGTAAAATAATTTCAAAGACGTATTTTTCCAATAAATACTCATAGTAAAAGAATTAAAAAAAATTTTTTTTAAAACGAATGACGTCTTCCCTGTTGAAAATAATGACGTCCTTCTAAGACGTCTTTGGTCGTGTCTTAGATTGGAACAAAATAAGACGTCATTTTTTTAATGTTCAGGAAATATAGTAACCAAATTATGTCTTTTTTATAAGTAAAATAATTTCAAAGACGTATTTTTCCAATAAATACTCACCCTGTTGAAAATAATGACGTCTTTCCAGTACGTCTTTGAAAGATGTCTTTGAAGACGTCTTTGAATACATCTTTGAAGACGTCTTTGGTCGTGTCTTAGATTGGAACAAAATAAGACGTCATTTTTTTAATGTTCCGGAAATGTAGTAACCAAATGACGTCTTTTTTATAAGTAAAATAATTTCAAAGACGTATTTTTCCAATAAATACTCATAGTAAAAGAATTAAATTTTCAAAAAAAATTCTTTTTTTTAAACGAATGACGTCCTCCCTGTTAAAAATAATGACGGCTTTCTAAGACGTCTTTGAAAGACATTTTTGAAAGACGTCTTTGAAGACGTCTTTGGTCGAGTCTCAGATTGGAACCGAAAAGACGTCATTTTTCCAATGTTTTGAAAAGTTATTCAACTAATGACGTCTTTTCATTATTTCGAAGACGTATTTTTTTAATAAAAATGACGTCTTTTCTTACAAATATTTTATTTGAAAAATATGTCTTTGAAAATGTAAAAAGACGTTATTTGTTAAATAGCTTTTCTAAACATTGGGAAAATGACGTCCTTTTTGTTCCAATTTCAGACACAACCAAAGACGTCTTTCAAAGACATCATTTTTTCCGAATTTATGAAAAAATAACGTCATTTTTCATGAATTATGTCATTGAAAAATGACTTTACATGATAATTGTTTTCCATTTAAAGGAAAAAACAAGGTTAACCTCGTAGTTTCAACTCTTCGAAAAACGAAGAGCATTTGCGATTGAACTGAGAGCGTTCTGGCCTTATATATCTGCGTCTTTAAAATTTGTATAAGGGATCGCAAAACTTGAAAATTGCCACCTAGTGACTTACAGTCGAATAGATGGTTGATTGCGTCAATTTAATTTTAACTCACCAGGTGGCGATTTTCAAGTTTTGCGATCCCTTATACAAATTTTAAAGACGCAGATATATAAGGCCAGAACGCTCTCAGTTCAATCGCAAATGCTCTTCGTTTTTCGAAGAGTTGAAACTACGAAGTTAACCTCGTTTTTGTTTTTTCCTTTAAATGGAAAATGATTATCATGTAAAGTCATTTTTCAATGACATAATTCATGAAAAATGACGTTATTTTTTCATGAATTCGGAGAAAATGACGTCTATGGTTGTGTCTTAAATTGGAACAAAAAAGGCGTCATTTTCCCAATGTTTAGAAAAGCTATTTAACAAATAACGTCTTTTTACATTTTCAAAGACGTATTTTTTTTAATAAAAATTCGTAAGAAAAGACGTCATTTTTATTAAAAAAATACGTCTTTGAAATAATAAGAGGACGTCATTTGTTGAATAACTTTTATAAACATTGGAAAAATGACGTCTTTTTTGGTTCCAATCTAAGACACGACCAAAGACGTCTTCAAAGACGTCTTTCAAAGATGTCTTTCAAAGACGTCTTAAATAGACGTCATTATTTTCAACAGGGAAGACGTCATTCGTTTTAAAAAAAGAATTTTTTTTTGAAAATTCACGTCTTTTACTATGAGTATTTATTGGAAAAATACGTCTTTGAAATTATTTTACTTATAAAAAAGACGTAATTTGGTTACTATATTTCCGGAACATTAAAAAAATGACGTCTTTTTTTTTTCCAATCTGAGACACGACCAAAGACGTCTTCAAAGACATCTTTGAAAGACGTACTGGAAAGACGTCATTATTTTCAACAGGGCAATTTGTTATTGCTCATAAAAACTAGAGCACTTAAAAAGATTGTGAGACATTATAAAATTTATTTTAATGCATAACATAATATTTTAAATGTATTTAGAAATGTAATTTGTACCTCCAGAATTGACTTGAGAATCACAAGCACTACTGGAGGAACTGCTGCTTTCCGAGGTTGTATTTTCAAAATTTTGTAACAGCCTATATTTAGTTGCCCATGAACACTCTTCAAATAAAAGCTTTTTTTTCTCATTTTAATGATAATATTAAGCAATAATAATCAAACTGATAATAATTCTTTGTATATACTGATCATACATAAGGTTATCAAGTTGTCAGGTTAATTACATCGATTGCTCGAATGAATTATAGAGAGAGAAAGAGAGAAGTATTTGTTTACTTAGTTACGCGAAAAGTTTGTTTACAGAATGTCGTGAAACCAGCGCTTATTTTGTTCCATATTCAAACTGTTGACTTGTCATCAAAGAAGATCATTCCGAAATTTCAAATTCTCAGAACAATGTTTTTCCTAATTTTGTGGTCCGGTTATAAAGAATATACACTGAGAGAAAATTCATGCCAATAGAGCATTTAGTTTACATATCCAAAGTTAGTAAGTAATATCCTATGCTTTCATAACAGCGCCATATATTCTTACGAGGTTTATGCTATCCAGAAATTGTTTGTTTACATGCTTTGGTAACTCCCACTCTAATATCCTTCGATAGCTGGCGCTGTATTCACTCATGGAACGTGAAGGGAATAAACGTGGCTTGTCCACTATTCTTTCTTTACTGCTAACTATAACATTCTTCCATTGCTCAAATCGCCTCCTCTTTTGGGTAACGACGCGAACAAACACGGCTGGTCCATATCCAAAATCATGTCGCAAATTTTGCTAACGTATTTTCGTAGCGTGAATCTTTTTTTTCTTCTCTTTCCTTTTTTTATGAAGGGAGATACATTATAAATATAATCTGTTAAACTTTGTAACTATTAATAATTAATTTTTAACTTAAAATTGAATTATTTTAAACAGCTGGGGGGTAGAGGAGCATGTACGTTTTTACGCCAGAGATATTTCTAAGTAGCGTTGGTCTACACAGAGAAAAAAAAACCGTTGCGTTTGCTGTGCTCAGTTTAGTAACCTTCAGAGGGCGCTTCCTCAGTTACAGCTACTCAAGATTTCAGTTAATTTAACTTAAATAGGTTCTACTGAACTGTCACTTCAGTTGGGACAACGTAATTACTTCGGTTAGATTTACTGAACTCCTTCTTACTGATGTACTTAGGTTAAATATACTGAAGTCTTCAGTAAGCGCAACTGTTTTTTTTTCTCCGTGTAGTGTGTAACGTTCACGCTTTTCCTTTTGAGTATGCGAGTTCAACTCTTGGTAAGAACCACTTATTTTAAACTTTTTTTTTATTATTTCAATGGTTTTTATTACCTTTTTTCATTTATATTTTTTATATTTTCTATTTTTTTATTAATTTTAAAATCTATTTTTTCACAAGTTACTTAGACTAAGCTCGCTTTTTTAATTAATATTTTTAAATAAATTATTTCATATACAAAATAATTCAAAATATTAATAAATAAATAATCGTAACGTTTAAAATACTATAGTTCAATTTTGTCTTTATAAACATATATCAATATACAATATATATTATAACATAAATAATAATACTTCAGTTTTTTTTATTTATTGTAATTTATTGTAAATTTTATAAACTAAATTATAAATAAATTAAACTATACTATTATAAAATAAACATCACTATTATTTATTTATCAATATTTGTAATTACTACCTATAAAGAATAATTTATTTTAAAAAAATTTTCATTAAAAAAAACGAGCGTACTTGTACAGAATTAGTAAAAATATAATCAAGCAGAAAACAGATGAAACAGTCATGTCAACAAAGCTCAAGAAACAATGTTTGAATCCATTTAACCGCAAGGATTCTTGTAAAACTACTGGTTTAAGAAAAGCATCGACGAATATCATCAACTATTTAACTATTAAAGAAGGATCATGGTTATGCTCAGTTTGTAGGATAAAAGCACGAGCAAAAGTAAAAGAAGAAATTTCACAAACTGTCAAATGTAAATATCCTAGTTCTTAACTTTTATCATAACTTTGATATTTTATTTAATATTTTTTCTACAAACATTTTTTATTGAATTAGTGTTGAAAGTAAATATTTTAGATTTAGATAAATTTTTTAATTTTTGAAGTTGATTGTTAAGTTTTACTTGCATGGAGCATATCTTAGATATGGGTCTTGAATCGGTTAATTCTTGGTTATTATGTCAGTGAGGTGGGTCAATTAAGCGACTTACGATGAAAAATAAGATATTTTGTAAAATAAAAAATAATCAAGAAAACTATTGGGTTTGGAAATTTGCTTGCCAGTGCCACCACATGGCCCATTGGTAAGCTGTGAGAGAAGGATTATATTGCGTACCCTATTTAATCTTGTGTATTTGTAAAATTTTTTTATGAAGTAAATAAATAAAAATTTAATTATTTGATTATGTTAAACATAACTTTATGACATATCGTTTTAAGGTAAATATATGTCCAGTGCATAATTTATTCGAAATGATTCACAAAAGATGATTGTTTTGGTGTTCATTTTTCGATAGGTTATAGCTTCAGATACTGCTTTAGAATGGTTAAAAATGTAAACATTGTCAGCTAGAAAAAGCCGTCAAAATTGTTATAAACTCGACTGTTTCATTTATGTACACTATAACATGCGCGATTTTTTCTACAAAAATTCTTCATGTTTCCTTCATCCTATGCGAACTAATTTTTTTATCTTTTTTTATACTATTTAATTAAAAAATTACAAAATACTACAATTTTCGTATGCAACCAATGTAATTCTCGAGCAGTATCCTTCTCTCACAGCTTATCAATTGGCCACGCGATGGCGCTGACAAGCAAATTTCCAAACCCAATAAGTTATTATTATTTCATAACATTTTTAAAAATTTAGTCATTTAAAATAGCATTTATGCTCATAAGTTAGTAATAAAATTATAATTTTTGATGAATCAAAAATAAAATTGTAGATTATTTCTTTAAATATTTAAATTAATGAAAAATATGCTGTCATTAATGATGAAAAAAAGATTGAAAATTTTAATGAAATTGATGATTAAAATCTTAATATGCATAACTTGGAGATATTTTCTGTGGGATACTAAAATTTAATTAAACTTACTTAGAAATATAATCATTGATTGAAAACATTTTTCATTAAATATTTGGTTTCTTCCTGCAGGACTCCTGCTTGATATGGCATTAAACGTGTTTAAGAAGTTTTCTTTAAAGTTTGATTCTTGAGATATTCGTTTATCTTTATCTTTGTAATGTATACCTGTATTCAATGATAATAGAGTTTGTATTTATGAACTATACTCAATCTTTGAATATTAATTACGAATTTAAGTCTCAGTAAATATTTTAAATTTCAAGCTCCATTCAAAAAAAGATTAAAACATAGATTTTATTATTTTATATGTAATATTCAAAACCTATATCTGAGATTCATATCCTGGTTAATGTATTAACTTAAACCATTGTGGTGATACCTTTGCTCAGTGATGTAAAAGCTACAGAGGTATAAATATGGTTTTCGCTATTTAAATTGTTCATAGATTCCATATAATTTATTTAATTTATATAAATATAGATATTATTTTGGTGCGAAATTTTCGTAGGAATTTAAAAATTACGTTTTCAAAATCATAAAATTATATTAATGTATGAAAAATAGCAATTGTTGCATAAGCTTTTTCCATAAAGTTTTTGCATTAAATTTTTGGATTGTCCGATTCGTTCCCATATGACTACAAAGAGTTAATAAGTTATTATTAGTCAGCTAGGCAGATAGTATATTTGGTATATTAAGGTAAATATCCCAGTGACTGCAAACTTAAGCGTCTAGCGGAAACAAAACTAGTGTGAAATATGTTCCCTGCTGACAAATCTCAAATGAGATCTCATGCCAAAATCTCATTTCACATTACTTTTTATTTTGGGATGTACGTATGGGATCACCGATTGGGGACTATTTTTGATAAATTCAGACTTAGAACATTTTTTCTAAAATTTGGACCCACTAAAATATTTTAAAGTCCAAAAAATCGAAAAAATTTTTTAAGTCTGAATTTTTCAGAAATATTCCCCAATCAATGATTTTAAACATGTCAAAATCAAAAATATTGTAAAATGAGATTTTGGCATGAGATCTCATTTGAGATTTTCCAGTAGGGTTAATATCATATTTATATGTTATGAATCATTCATGTTTTGAAACAAGGTCACGTACCAATAACTACTCAACCTTTCAATTTGTTGCTGTACTGGTAGCTGCATGCGCGCTCAGCTCCCCGGCAATCATTTAAAATATTGCACTGTTACATAAACAATACAATTTTCGATAAATTATAAATTTTTGTATTAATTTAATGTTTTTAATTGATTCTAAACATTTCATATATTATATAAATTCTTGTATTACCAAAAAAAAAAATTGAAATTCAATAAATAATAAGCTTACGAGTTTACATGTTATTCTTACCAGTATGGTTAAGAGGTCATATGTATTAGACTTTGAATCGTCACGCTACACTTCAAACAAATTTTTTTATTATCAAACAAAGAATTTAATATTATGATTGATATTATATATCAAACTTATCATTTGAAGAAATTGAAACGATTTAAAGTATTCAATAATTTTAACTATACAACTTAACGGGATGTCGGAGTTGTTAGAATCGATTTTTGCTTTTTTTATCTGATTGATATCTCTTTAAATTGACAATTTAGACAAATATAATGACTTATCCGCTCTAAAGCTAGATTAATTCAATCATTTTTCTTAAAAAAAATCACTTAGACTTGTTACTTTTCATGAACTCTGAATGAAAATCAGATATCAAGCTCGATAAACCTAACCTCAAAATACTATACATTCAAAATTTGTTCATAACTTTTTATGTGTACTATTTTAATAAATTTCTTGAGTTTTCCGCACTCAGGATTAATCTTATAAATTTTCTTTCTGTAGTGAAAGTATATGATTTGATGCACCGTTTACTCATGAACTTCGAATAAAAATATTATTAGGAGGGGATAACTACGATATCCTCTTAAAGAATGAATTCATCTTATAGGAGTGTCCAGTTAGAGAGACACGTCTAGTCACTGGGACTTTTACCTTATGCCTTAATAATGAAGTTCATAATTTATTTTTGTAATAAATGTAAAATGATATTTTTCTATGAACATTTAGGTAATGAAAATGTTCCCTAAAAGAAAAAGCGAACGCTAAGTCCAATAAATGAAAAAGTAAATATAATAAAAACAGTGAATACAAAAACTTGTGTTGCGAAACCATGCACTTCATAAATAGGCTCACAAAGTTCAGATGGCAGAAGCTCTACTTTTCCATCTACACTTAGCTCGCAAAATACAGTAATGACACCTAATGGAACAGATTCTACTTCAAGGTCATTAGACTTTACAGCTGTGTTACAATCATCATTATTTAATCATTTATAGTAACAACTAGCCCATGAAGATTTGTCAAGAAATCAAAGAACTCAAATACTGACCCTATTACCGCCACACTAGACTTATGAAATCATTTTAGAAAATTTTGATGTCACTCAGAGAATGATAAAAGTAGCAAAATCTTTATGTAACAACAATGGAATTTTAAGCTCTCCAGATTTAAAACAAGGTATGTTCATGCTGAAAGTGTACCTGATCCCGTCAACATACTTACAATGAATTTCTTTCAACATTCAATAATATTTCATCGGGTGAGAGGAATAATTTTCTAAATTTAAACGCGGAAAACTAAGTTTTTGAAATCAATTATTGGATTTCGTAAGTTTTCGGTTGTTTTTCTTAAAAACATTTATTGAAACTATTGGTATTTAAGTTGCACAGGTAAGTAAATTGAAGGATTGACAGGTCAAAATAGGATTTATTATATCAGAGAAATTGTGGCGTGACTTGTACAAAACTTACGTCGTTTGCTCTACTCTTGTGAGAGGCTCTCTAGAGTTACCAACTTATTACAATTTTACATGATTGGTAGCCCTACTTTACTATACTTTTTTTTATGTAACAGAAACATATTTATATTTAAATACAAATAATACAATTTAAATATTAACAAAAACTTCTAAAATAATATATTTTGTTAACTTATGTATACGTCAATAAATGATTTAAAATTAAGTTTTTGATGTAAACACTATATATTATATGTTTAATTTCTATTGATGTTTTTTTAGTCATCTTGTGTAAAATTAACGAAAAATTTTAAATCGCATTGCATTGCGCTACAGTTTTCTAGTCAAGACACAACGTGGCGGTATGTGTCCTTCAGTCATGAACTATGAGCGCAGAATCCTTCAGAAACCAACCCTGATTAGGACCTTCTTATGCACAAAGCCGATTTAAGACGTTACTCGTCTCACCATTTCATAAGATTTTCGTCAGTGATATTTTCAGTGATTTTTATCTGAAAGTCGGGTTGTTTTAATCTTTATATATTTAATTTCAGAAGTTAATTTAATAACGTTTAAAAGCCCTTAGGGCAACCTCGGAGTTTAGGTTAGGTTTCACTTTTTAGTTAAAAAATCACGTTTTCTATACATGAGATTTTACAGATATCCTAATTTTCCACCATTTTTTGAAACCCATAGAATGGTGAAAAACTTAAAAACCCAAAAAATTTTATAAACTGAAAGCGTAATTTGTAAACTACAAAATGCAAATTTAGCTTAACCTCCGAAATCGCCTTAACTTATAAAAAAAATTCTTTTTAATTTAGTAGTATACATTTCTTGACATAAAGTACTATTTCTTGTTCTATCTGTATTATATTTGAATAAATAAATTATTAATTCTATATATTTACTGTATTATAGGCAAAAATTTGAGTTCCATAGTTGTTGGAACAGTCATAAAGTTTTATACCCACATAGCACTGAAGCTTCCAGGAAGCTTCCATAAAAGGTTCGGAAACTTCCCGTAAGCTTCCATGTAAGCTTCCTAGAAGCGTCAAATGTCCCACGCACTTTTCATTCAGAAAGATTCAATAAAAGCTTCCAAAAAGCTTCCGTGGAAGAAATCAGTAAGCTTCCATGGAAGCTAGCATAAAGGTCTTTTTTAATCTTACAAGAAGTTTCCAAGGAAGATTGCCGCAAGGTTCCAAAAGTACTTCATGGAAGCTTCCACGGAATAATGCGAAAAGCTTACATGCAAGCTTCCGTGAAAGCTTCAATTAAACCTTCCTGGAAGCGTAAAATATCATTTGGTTAATTTTATCCTTTTTCACCGTTCGAAAGGTATTGTGTTACGATTCTGTTCAACATTCTAAATTTCATTTTATATTTTATAAATATTTGCTGTGCAAAACACCTATTTACTTACAACATACTATTTTATATACTATTATATCATATTTATACTTCAATACATATTCATATATATTAGGATTTACGTATAACTATAAAGACGCATTTACATTTTTAGGGCAGGCGCTGTGGGTACATACTCGAAACCGCCAACGTTCGACTTATATAGTAAGTGTGGTATCATCTCACCACTTAGGGACAAAACGCCCATTCAACGCGTATCCCCCTGTAGGCGTAACTGCGAATCGAAGGTGACGGACTTGTATAATATCTGTCGGTAGTTCAATTCCCGACTAAACATAATTTTTTTTTTATAAATTATGTTGCACATGTATATATTTCAGTATTTTTTTTAATTTAAATATTTTTGATGTATACAGATAAATGTATATGTACATGTACCTACGTATTATTCACACACAAACATTTTCATGCTATCTGAAGTCGAAAAATTCATTTTATATGGATTTTAAAATAAATTTATTTAAAAAAACTTAAATAAATAATACAATACTCCTTCTTAAAACTTTATTCAATTAAAGACTTTTTTTTAAAAAAGCAACAAAATGTTTTGTGTGCTTATTTACTAACTTAAATTAATATTAAAGGAAATTTTTTATCCAAAGTTATACAATCATAGAAACTTTCAATCATTTAATTTGTAATCTGTTTTATTCGTATTCATATAATAATCCGATATTAATTTTTAATATTAAAAAGAATATCTTTATACATTAATTTAACAAAAAAGACTATATTTTTAATTTATAAAATTAATGCGGGATTATTATATAAATACGGAAAAAGCAGATTACTAACTGGATGAATTAATTTTTATAATTATGTAACTTTGGGTAAAAATTTTTTAATACTATTAATTTTTAGTTAGTGAAAGAACACAAAATATTATGCTTTTTGAGGAAAAATCTTTTATTTGATAAAAGTCATGTATTCAAAACATTGTAAAGATATTTAGACTTTGTAATTAATTTATTCAATTTATGAAATTTTATTAAATTAACGACTTTCTTTAAAAAAAAAAACATATTTGTTTGTGTTCTTTTTTATTAATTAAAATCAATAACTATAAAAATTCTTTATCGAAAGTTATACACAATTATAAAAAATTTTTAATCATTAAAAATGTTTTATGTTTTACTTCATATCTAAATAATCTACCATAAATTTTGTAAATTAAAAAGAATATGAGACATTTATTTAATAGAAAAAAAAGACAATATTTTTAATCCATAAAATTGAATTAATGTAAGGCAGACACTACACTTGTACTCATAAATATTGCCTAAATTTTCATTTTATTGTAAAATTTTAGAAAAAAAATGTATTAGCTTATAGTATGTACCATGAAGATTATTCTATGAATTTTTTAAATAAATCCATTCATCAGTTATTTAAAATGTTGAAGCCCAATGATATATATAAAAATTATTCGATTTCGTACCAGGAATACAAAATACCTATAAACAAAGGAATAGATTTATTTAAAAATTCAACTAAATAATTTTCATGATATTTACTACAAACTAATGTATTTTTTCTGAAACTTTGCAATAACTTTCCGTGAACATTAATATATCCTTCCTGTAATATTCTGTGAAAGGCTGCAAAAAGTTTGAATAGAATTTTCCGCAAAATGTTGCTCCAAGCTTCCTGCAAAATGTAAAGTAATCTTCCAAATAATATTCGGATATTGCTTTTCGGAAGCTTACTGGAAGCTATCTTGTAATATTCCATTTGACCTTCATGGAATATTACATGTAAGCTTCCCTGAACCTTCCGTAAAGCTTACATAAAAGATTTCAATGGAATCTTCCTGAAACTTTTATTTAGCTTTCGGAAAGTTTACGGGAAATCTTCCTGATAAGTTACTGGTAACCTTCCGTAAACAATAAAATATTTTTCCTATAACATTCCACGGAAGGCTGCAGGAAGTTTGGATGGAATCTTCCACAAAATATTACTAGAAGCTTCCTGCAAGATATAATGTAATCTTCCGAATAACGTTTCTGTAATATTGCATGTAATTTTTCAGAAAGCTTAATGGAAGCTATTTCGTAATGTTTCATGTAACCCTCATGGAATATTACATGTTAGCTTCTCTGAACCTTCCGTAAAGCTTATATGAAAGATTCCAATGGAAGCTTCCCAAAACTCTCATTTAGCTTTCGGGAAACTTACAGGAAATCTTCCTGAAAAATTACTGATAACCTTTCATAAACAATAAGAAATTTTTCCTATAACATTCCACGGAAGGCTGCAGGAAGTTTGAATTGAATCTTCCACAAAATATTACTGAAAGCTTCCTGCAAGAAATCTCCCGTATAACGTTTCTGTAATGTGTGACGTGGTTCGTACCAATAAAAAATTTTTTTTGTAACAATTAAAAATTTTTTTACTACTACGCAAGCATACTCAGGCACACCAGCGGTGCACTCACCGACCCGGACGCATCTTTAATAAAATAAATAAAATTATTAATAGAGAGATTTTTTTTTGTTTGTTTAAAATTCCCGGCACACGAGGAGAACGACACGCAACAGCCATTACGCACACATTCGCAGAGCGTGTGTGTGAGCTATAATACTGCTAACGTAGACCGCAAGTAAAGTGAAGATGTAGAAAAAAAGGGAGGCTCAAGAGACAAGAAGAAGAAAAGAGGTAGAAAGATCAGCATGCTAGAAGAATAAATTAGAAATGATGGCGCGCTGTCTTCTCGCGCACAGCACAAAGAAAGAGACAAAAGATAATAGAGAGAGATGAGAAGAACGTAGAGAGGGGATGTTACCGGTTCGTTCTCTTTGCTTAAAGAAGCACGCGGTAGACATACATATCTATATATATAGTATATCTATATATACGGATCGCCTTTACATGAATGTACTCTCTCTCTCAAAACTTATATACACGAAAGAGATAAAAGAGGAAGCGAAGCAAGAGCATACAAAGAGACTTGAATCTCTCTTGTTAAAGGTGGCGCGCATGTCGAAGACTTGCGTTTGAAGACCGGAAAACAAGATCAACCAATTAAAAGGCCAGAAATTAGACTAAAATTTATTGATTGGATAAGAAGAACATAAAAGAAGACAGAAGATAGTAAAGAAGAAGGAAGAGGACTTGAAACGAAGGAAGCGGCCATCGTGCAAGGGACTCGGTTGCTGTCCTCGTGCCGTGTCGGATCTCTCTTTAATCACTTGAAGAATATTTGAGTCTGGATATTTTTCGTGCGTTGTCTTGGAGCTGTACAGAGACCTGGAGCGTGCTGAGAGAATAGCAGAGTCGACTGTGACGATAGAGATTTCCAGAGGGGGATTTCATCGACCTGATTCCTTTGCGGTTCCTGGCAGCCGGCGTCGACTAGCTGACCAGACACAGATAATGAGAAAGAGAAAAAGCGAGCCATTCTAACCGCCATTGTCGATATCGTCGATCAGCTTCCCTTCGTCTCGTCAACGACTTCTATGATAATGAGTGGACTGTAGTCCAAATTAATAAAGTTTATTGTGAACTAACGGCTCTCGCCGACTAAAAAGTGTAAATTCAGTGCGGGCGTATAAAATAAAAGTAAAGTGATTGTGACAACGTTAAAGAGTAAAATTAGAAAAATTAATTGTTGCGAGGCGTAGCTAAAAGTGCGGAAAATTTTGATTGTAAGATAAAATTGTAGTTCGATAAAGTGAAATTAAATAGACCACGTGTTCAACGATTTCGTTGACCGGTTAAATTCTCTTTTGATTTAATCATATTAAAGAAATTTTCATAATAAGTTTTCTTTTGATTGACCGGGAATTAAAATTTGAGATCGGTGGACATAGTGGTGCGTATTACATAATAAATTACATGACGCGGGTTTTAGCAGCCATCTTGTAAATTAGATTCTCTTGCCTAGTCGGCGTTGACTAGAAGTTAAAAATAAATCGAGAATTAAATTTGTAGACCGTCAGAAATAATAGTTACATATTAAAATTTTTTTTGATATATAATAGAATTTCGAGAGTGCCGGAGTGCAACTTCGACCACGTGTCTAACGGTTTCGTTGACCGTAAAATTAAATTAAATAAAATTAACTAGAGTAATTCGAATGAAAAGTTTAAATAATGATTATTTTTTTTTTGACCGGTAATTAAAACAAATTGATAGACACGTGGGATTAGTGTGTGTGTGAGAGAGAGAGAGAGAGAGAGATAAGTGCGCGGGCTCTTGGTAGCCACATTGTTGAAAGAAGGAAGAGCGAGGTCGCTTACGTCGACCAGACCGTAAATTTCAATTTTTTTTCATTAGAACATTAGATATTATTTTCAATAAAGCGTTAAATAAAAATAAATTAAGTTAGATTTATAAATTGAGATTGACCGGGATGTATGGGTGATGAGTGTGCGCGAGTAGCAGATTTAATAAATTTAATAGAAGAGAAATTAAAGTTCAGCGACCGAGCGTTAATAAGTTTAAAATTATTTTTTTCTGTTATATATTATTTTTTTTGTTGAATAAATTAATTCAAGTGTTATAAATTGAACCAGTAATATTAAAATTTTTTTTGTTTGTAATACCTCTTCCAACTTCAACTAATAAAATCTGACACCAGAGGTCGCCCACCTCCCAGCCAAGACAGCCCGAGATTCATGCTACCGACGAGTAAGCCGGTGGCCTGTCTGGCGCTCTTAATAAATTAAAGATTTTTTCTTTTCGACAGGCCGACTTTGCATGCGGGGACGGGCAAGGTTATATTAACTTATTTGATAAAATTGTTTATTGAAAATTCAACTATAACTAAATTCTCACATCGCAAATGTTACATGTAATCTTTCCGGAAGCTTACTGGAAGCTATTTAATAATGTTCCATTTAGCCCTCATGGAATATTACATGTAAGCTTTCCTAAACCTTCCGTAAAGCTTACATGAAAGATTCCAATGGAAGCTTCTCGAAACTTTCATTTAGCTTCCGAGAAGCTTGCTAGAAGCTTACATTAGAATCTTTCTCGAATCTTTCGATGGAAGCTTCCCGAATCTTTCGTGCTATGTGGGTAGGAATAATGAAGTCAGTACATTAATGCCTGAGAAAAGAGATTTTATTGTAATCAAGGATATCGAAGGGAATTCAAAAAAGTTTACTGCTTGGTTCACTAAGAGAACTTTATCCTGGGTTTAAAGAAGAATATCCTGATTTGAAAATTGGTTTTTCACGTTTTGCATCGGTTCGACCACCTGAATGTGATTTTGCCCAAAGCAGTGGAACACACACTGTATGCGTATGTACTATTCATCAAAATGCTAAGCTGTCTATCTTGGGTAATTATAGATTTTACAACCTTCAATTAATTGATAAAGTTACAAGGAGTTTTTATTTATTCTTTATTAATGAATAATTCTTTTGATATTTTCTATTATGATTACAAAGATTGCATTAATTTCATCGTTTGCGAAGAATCATCTGTGGATTGTTTTCTTCAAAATTGAAATAAATGTGTTGGTATTAACAAACTAAAAAATTATTTAGAAGAAATTTTTTCACAAAATGAGGCTAATATCATTACTTTTAAGCAATGGATAAATGCTCTGCAATGTACTCTAGAAACTATTACAAAAACTATTCCAGATTTCATAGATTATTTTTGTGATAAGATCCAGAAACTTAAAAATCATGATTTTATTTGTAAAGAACAGTCAGAATATTTAAAAAATATAAGAGAGACATTGCAGGAAGGAGAATTTCTTTGGTTGATGGACTTCGCGGAAAACTATGTATTTATAGTTCAAGAAGCAGCCCAAGGATTCCACTGGAATAACAATCAAGCTATAATATCTACGTCCGTTATATACTATTGCAAAGAAAATAAATTAGAGCACAAAAATTTCATTATAACATCCGATAACCTTACCCACGACTCGGTGGTCGTTTATACTTACATCAAGTTAATTATAGATTCATTAAAAAAAGAATTTAAACCTATCAAAAAAATTTATTATTTTTCGGATGGAGCACCACAACAATTCAAAAATTTTAAAAATGTATTGAATTTATACTTTTATCAAAAAGATTTTGGTATTCCAGCTGAGTGGCACTTTTTCCCGACTGCTCATGGAAAAAATCCATGCGATGGACTTGGTGGTGCTGTTAAACGGGCAGCAGAATTAGCTAGCTTACGACTTTCGCCTGACAAACAAATTTTAACGTCACAAGCACTTCACAATTGGTTTAAAACCAATAGTAATTTTGAAAAGGTTGATTTTACATATTCACCTATTGGAGAATATAAACCTAACAAAAGAAAATTGAATCAGCGATTTAAGAATAATAGCAGAGTGCTGAATTTGCAACTGCAACATGCTATTATTCTTTCAAAAAAATGGTTTAAATTCAAAAATATATTCAAATTCTATAGAAGAAGAATTTCACGAATTATCGAAAAATACTTGAAAAAATCAAGTATTTTAGATGATATGGACTTTTCAAGAATTCAGTTTTCGTGTTCATATTTTTTATGAAAATATTCTTAATTTTTTTTGTGAATTTTGTAAATAATGCAATAATCATCAACATTATTTTCATTTATTTCCACTTTGGAACATTTATCATTAATAATTTGTAACATATGAATATATGTATTGTATTACATACTTGTATAGTAAATAATATGTTGGTGATGCTTTTGATTTATTTATTTAATTTATCATATAGATTCCTTAAAATTTCACTACTTTTCTGCTTTAACATGCTTTGTGACTTTCTGCTTCAATATGAATTATCAGCTGGTTTTAATACATTTTGTAAACATGCTGATTTTTAGAATAGACGATGAAAACTTAAAAATTGTAGCATTCTTATTTTTAAAACTCACAAAGAGAGTGCATTGCATTTGGGTCTCGGATTTTCATCTAACTTTAGGATATTTTTTCTTACATAAAATCGTGAAAAAAACCGCGGCCATTCGGTCCAACGCTCAGTTTTTTCCGAGTTATAAGCAGTTTTATGTAAATTATAAAAAAAATTTGTATCTGCTTTATAGCTACACATTTTTTGAACTACTTATTCTACAAGGTTTTTACTAATTGCATATTAAAGTTGAGATTAAAATCTTTTGATTGAAAAAAAAGACGCGTTCAAAAAACTCAAGTTGTTCAAAAGTTATGAATGAATACAAATACCGCAAATATTTAGCATAAAAATATGCATAGAAAATAAATGCTGCATTTTAGTCTAAATTTCATCTAAATATTCATTCCTTTGTAACTTTTAAATAACTTGAGCTTTTTGAACGCGTCTCTTTTTAATCGAAAGGTTTTAATTTTAACTTTAATTTGTAACTAGTAAAAACCTTTTAGAATGGGTAGTTCGAAAAAATGTACAGCTATAAAGCAGATACACATTATTTTAGAATTTAGACATAACTGCTCATAACTCGGAAAAAATCAAGCGTTGGACCTAATGGTCGCGGCTTTTTTCATAATTTTATGTTAGAAAAAATATCCCAAAGTTAGAAGAAAATCCAAGACCCAAATGTAATGCACTCTCCTTGTTAGTATCAGAAAACAGCAATTAACACTGTTTTTTTTAAGTAAACACTATCCGGTATAACAAGAAAAAAATAGCAACCCCCGCTAGATATTAGTATAATAAGTAAATTTTGTAATAACAACCAAATTTTTTCACTGCGTAGTTTTTGAATAATTAGAGACCTACCAAAAAAGATAGGTTATATTCTAGATTGCTAGTAGGTCTCTAATTAGTCAAAAACTATGTGGTAAAAAATTTGGTTGTTATTACAAAATTCACTAATTATACTAATATCTAGCGGGGGCTGCTATTTTTTTATTGTTATACCGGATAGTGTTTACATAAATGATGAAAAACGCTATTAGACAAAGACAGATAGTTCGGCCCCTTCTTAATATTCATGAGTACAGGTATAGTGTCCGCTTTACATCACCTTAACATAAAGCTAAAATGATGCATAATGATTATATATGTACCCATTTACTATCAGTCTACTGACCGAGCTACCGATAATATAATCATAAAACTGAAATGACGTTCAATTCATTCCCGTGATCAAAGCAAATAGAAACTCAATAACTGCTGAATAAATCAATTCGAAAATAATTTTAGCATCCCAAACTCAGTTTTGATCTACAAAATAAAAGAAGAAATTTTTTATTTTTATGAATAATAAATTCGCGACCATGCTTTTGGTTTACGGAGTTAAATTTTCTTCTGCATAATCTACTATGTATTCCATTTGTCTACTTTGAAAAATAGACAACCCTTAAATTATTGTATCTTTAGTTCCAAACGTCCTACAAAGGTTTTCGATCTTGCAACTAAAAGGTCTTGAAGAGGCCTTTGAGTTGCAAGGTCAAACATCATATTATATTGAGAATCCAAATTACGGTAGATGTTTGAAAATGACAGAAAACTTCAAAAGCTGCGTTTCTGCATACTATCATGGAATTTTCTGGAATTAAAGCTGTAGAGGTAACAATTTCTGTTCGAGAACTCTAAAAACTTGACTCCGTGTATATTTTTACCGAGGAATTCAATATTTATATTTACAAGGTAGAAAAAAAGGTCGCTGTTGTATTTAGGGCTATTTTTGTCCTAAAAAGGGTCGAAAAGTGTCTTAAAAAGAGTTTGAAGGCCAATATGAAAATTTTTTTTTTTAATTGGCCAAATTTCTTAACAAAAAGGTATCATGACTTTTTTTGTTCAGAAGTACAGATTTCGCGTTATTTGAGATTAAAAAGGCCCTATTTTTGCGAAAATAACGTTTGCGGACAACTTTGAGCTCCTGTATCTAAGAGGCATTGACTCAGAATGATCTGAAATAATGCATGAAAACTCATGGAACCAAAACAAACATTTAGACAAAGTTTGGAGGAATTCTATTTTTTTCATGTACACTTCACGTGGACATCCCCATATATATATATATATATATATATATATATATATGTAAGGACATTATTTTATCCTTTATGCTCCCACTTTAGTATTTTTTGATGAAACAAAGCCTTGAAGAAAAAATTTTTGGCTTTCCTAATATAGAATAAATTGAAAAATGTCAAGAATTCATCATTATTTATTAACTTTTTTTTAATTGTTGTTATCGATAACATAGTTGATACTTTAATTAATTGTTGATATTAATAAATTAATTGTTACTTTAAATTCTATATATTGCGTTATTTATTGTAACAACAGATTTCTTTCATGAACTGGTTAATTCCTTTTAAAATCTGAACTTGAAATCTAAATAATTTAAAAAGTATGTCTATTTTATCTTGTCAGTATGTACTTAAATTGATTTAGTAAAAAACTTTACAATTACGCCTCTTTTTAATGCAACAATATCTCTTCATCTGTTCACCGTTTAGAATTCACAAGCAAAAAGTCTAATCTATGCAAGCAGATAAAGAAGAGCTAAGAAAGAGGCTCTTTTTGATTTTTTTTAAAACTTTAAAATAATTTACTTTAGTTGATAGTTCCAAAAAAATTCTAATTAAAATAACTCTACTAATTAAACCATTTAAATTGATAAAGTCATTTAAATTACAATTTTTTTTATAACTATTAAATAAAGAAAATTTATTAAAGTATTGAAAATAAATTAATAAGTGCTTCTTTCTAAACTTCTCTTCATCTGCTTGCATTTAACAGACTTTTCGCTTGTGAACCTATAAAGAAATAGTTTTGCAAAGAGGGATAATTGTGAAACTTTTTTTAAATCAATTTAAGTAAATACTGGAGAGCCAAAATACACATCCTTTTTAAATTATATAATTATTATTCAGATTTTAAAAGGAATTTACGTGTTCACGAAAGGGATCTATTATAATGATAAATAAGGTAATCTATAGAGGTTAAAGTATCAGTTATGTTGTCGATAGCAGCCATTTAAAAAATTTTTATAAATGGTGATGAATTTTTGATATCTGTTAATTCATTCGGTATTAGGAAAGCCAATAATTTTTTCGTTTCATTAAAGAATACTAAAGCAGGAGCAGAAAAATATGAACTAATGCCCTTGCATATATATATATATATATATGGGGCATTCTCTGTCAACGCGACACCCCCTCTGCCCAGAACAATTTTGATCCAAATTAGGTCTACCTGGGCTCAAATGAAAGCTCTTGACTTCTACTTTCGAACGCCGTCTGGTGATTCTGAAAATTCAAAATGGCGGATCCAATATGACGGCTGAAAGTCTTGGAATGATGGAAAAACAAGTTTTTCTTCACTCTAATAGCGAATCTGATACGAAAATTGTTATTTCTTGCCACTAATATGAAGTTAGCGACATATTTTCTTACTACTACTGTTCAAAGCGAGAAGTTAAAATTATATTTCAAGGTCATTTTGAAGGTCAAAAGTTATTTTCTGGATTTTCGAACTAGTATTCCACAAAACTAGTAGAAAACTTGATTAAGATCATAATTAGACTTGACCTTGGATCATTTTTCAAGGTCATGATTTCTGACTCTGCATAATTAATGTTTTGTTGAACGTAATTTCCTATGAGACATTTGTTCCTTTGTGCATATCGTGGGACCAACGATCTAAAAATTTCATGTATAAAATCCTTAGAGAAGATAAAGTTCCACAATAGAACTATCAAGTAGTTTTAGCATAACCCATTCTGAACCACGTGGAGGTACTACTTCTCTCAGAACATAAAAAAAAATTAAAAAAAAGAGGATAAAAAATAGAAAAACTTGAATATTATAGAAAAAATTCAGTATATTTTCCCATTGAAAATTAAAGTAGAACAGATACAGACTCAGCAGTATTCGAGTACCTTTTCATGATAACTTTTCCGTCACTTGATAATTGAAAAGAATGATGTTTAAGAATCTGTGGGACAGGTAATGCATCTTGAAACCTACGATTGAGTTTCCTTTTGAATTTATCATGTTCAGTCTGCGTAAAATAAAAAATCCTTATATTTTCAAAATGATTTTTAGCCCACTTCACAAGAGATGTGTGCGTCAGAATAGCATCTTTCGGTTTCGCCTTCAAGCTAGCTCTACAAGCTTCTCTTTTAAATATTGCACCAAGACCATCATAACAGCTTTTACCATGAGCAGTGGCGCAAAAATGCCACTCTGCCTCAATACCAAAATCCTTCTCATGATGAATAAGATTTGCTATCTGAAAGCGGTTCTTGAAATGCTGTTTTGCTCCATCTGTTACGTAAATAATCTTTTTAAGTATTTTTACTTTTGTCTTGATTTCTGGAATCAATAAATTCTGAATAGTATAGACAGAAGAAGTGTCATGCTTCAAACTATTCGACAAGAATACACAACTTTCATGCTTCAGCTCTGAATCTTCTTTATAATAGTGAATAGCTGGAAAAACAGTGCACTGGTCATTATTAAAATGGAAGGCTTGAGATGCATTCTGAACTGCAAAAGAGTAATTCTCAGAATAGTCGAACATTACAAGAACTTCTCCATTGCCTAGATTACTTTTTGTTTGAGCAATGAAATTACCTTGTTGTTTGGCAATATATGAGTGGGGTTTGAGTATCGCCAATTTGGCATATAATTCATCAACAAATTCTTCAACTGGTAGAGTTAAATTTTGCAAAGTTGATCTATCCGTTCCTGACCACGCACAGTACTCAATTTGTGAGATATTAGCTTCATCCAATATTTCAAGTAAACGAGACCTAAGATTTTCAGAACCAGGGCACTTCGAACATTCATCCAAGTGACAGTCAGGTGTAGGATTCTTACACATAATTTGCTGTAAACAATCTTTATAACTACAAATGGGTTCTTCTTGATTATTCGTGAGCTTCTGAATATCGATTGCATCCAACATCAATTTACAATTTTGATGAATGGTGCAAACGCAGACGCTATGCGTTCCTCTAGCACCAGCAAGAACACAATGTTTTGGTCGTAATTTCGCGAAAGTACTGAATCCTACTTGCACTGTTGGTTCTGCTATCTTGCATAATTCGTAAAGTTCTCGTAAATCGAAATATAGAAGACGTTTCTGCACCTGAGTCCGCTTTCCATCAATAATAACAGAGACAGTATCTTTTTGACCCGACATCATCCGACTGTGCACATCGTTATTATAACATTCAACAATGAGTTCTATTACTGTCTTTGACAAAGTTTTACCATGTTTAGCCGTTGTTGTAGCTAAAATACCTCCATCGGCTTTGAGTTTTTTCGACTTTCTTACTAAATGTCTTGATGTATTGAATTCACTGGAAATTCGACTAATATTCCAAGTTGATGGGGCGATTGTAAGTATACTTAGTTTCAAAGGGTCAGAAACTGCTAAACTAGAAAACTTTTCTTTTAATTCTGAAAACATGTCTTCCAATTCGATTTCTCTAGCTGATCGTGTAGCTTCTTGAACAGATTTATCAATACCAGTATTTTCTGATGTCGTCTCTATATCCATGTTTTCATATTCGTTGTTGCCTTCGTTATCTCTTGTACCAATAGATGAAATGGGAGATCCACATAACTTTCTACACTTACTACAAATTTTTGAATTATCTGGCAAATCTGGAAATCTTCGTTTTAAGTTGTTCGACAACAAGCGTAGATCATTACCTATGTGACCCTTACCATTGAGAGGGTTGATACAGCGATCGGACCGTGCTACAGTAGACATATTCAATCCATCTAAGTAAGTGATAATACTCGAATATAATAACGTAGGACTGTTAGAACAGGTGTTGTGAAAAATGTCTTCGAATTAATTTGAATCCTCTCGAAAAATGTGTTCGTATGATTCTCAGAGAATGAATATAAGTAAATAACTACGAATAGTCCAATGAAAAAAGCTGTGGAATAACAGACTCACACGATATAACTCAAATTCACTCTATCACTGAAAAAAGTTTGGAGGAGAAGAGGAACGAAAAATAAGACTTCAAACGTACTAAATTTTTAGAGCAGTAGTAGTACTAAATTTTGATCCGTAGCAGCCGTAAATCGATGGGAACTATATGTACGAAACGTTTAGGAAAGACAATGCACGAAATATAGAACCACAGATACACCAAACAGTTAGAGTAGCAGCCGCACTAAACTTTTAGAGAAGCATCGGTACTTAAGGAGTTTCGAAAGAGGAATAAAAAATGTTAGAGAGATTCCAGAAATGTTCCATTGTAAAGTTTAATTACAGGGTTATCAAAAAGTATGGGACCCCCGTATTTTCCCAGAAACGATATTTTTTCAAAAAACTAAGGTCATACCGTAAGTAATTTTCAACGAGGAATTGTCTGATGACCTCGAATCTGACCTTGTCGTTGACCTTCAAGGTCAATTCAAAAATTGCAAAATTCAAATTTTGCAATTTTAGATCGCATTGTATACGTGTATAGTCACACGGTCTTACACCAACTATAGCATTCACGGCGTCACGTCAGTTTTTTTCTCTCAGTGCGTATACTACACGATTTTTGTGCAGGAGGAACACCAAATCAAAAAAGCAGTAGCAGCACAAATGTGTTGTACCATTGCCACACTTTTTAGTGCTTCTTCTGCCCTAAACTTTTGTACAGGTGAAGAACGATGAAATAGATTAAATGCGGAACAATTTTAGTGCAACATTTGCTCTAAAATGGGAGAGTAAAGGACTTAATATTTAGTTATGAAACAATTCTTGCATTTGGTGCTGATACTCTAGGCTAACCTGTTTCTTCTTCACCAAACTTTTTTCAGTGATTCTGAAATGTTTCAAAGTGTGGATATAACCACAGTTTTTCTGTTACTGTTCCGAATTAGAACCGATTGATAGCATGAATGAAAGAAGTATAACTGCAAAAGAATCGGTTTATTAAAATTAAAACTCACCATGAAAATGACCTTGAAAAATGATCCAAGGTCAAGTCTAATTATGATCTTAATCAAGTTTTCTACTAGTTTTGTGGAATACTAGTTCGAAAATCCAGAAAATAACTTTTGACCTTCAAAATGACCTTGAAATATAATTTTAACTTCTCGCTTTGAACAGTAGTAGTAAGAAAATATGTCGCTAACTTCATATTAGTGGCAAGAAATAACAATTTTCGTATCAGATTCGCTATTAGAGTGAAGAAAAACTTGTTTTTCCATCATTCCAAGACTTTCAGCCGCCATATTGGATCCGCCATTTTGAATTTTCAGAATCGCCAGACGGCGTTCGAAAGTAGAAGTCAAGAGCTTTCATTTGAACCAAGGTAGACCTAATTTGGATTAAAATTGTTCTGGGCAGAGGGGGTGTCGCGTTGACAGAGAATGCCCCATATATATATATATATATATATATATATAAAGAATGAATTTATAAATATTTTCGCTTTTTCTTAATTTGTATTATTATTGTTATTATTGATTTTCAATATATAATGAATATTAATGGAAAAGAAAATTTTCTAATGAAATATTTTTAAATCATAAAGAGTATAGCCGATTAAGCATGTAAAAATGTCCTTAAGGGGATACCTTATACCGACATAGAGTTCTACCTTATCTACATTTAAATTATGAATTTTAATAAAAATTCAACTATTCATGACTGAAATTCGTAGGAGAGACACATTCTTAACATGCCAAAGAATTTATTGCAACGTTAAAAGACAATATAAGGGTAAAAATAAAGACAAAAACTACTTAATACGATTAACTTTTAAATGTAGCTATGAATAATCGTATTATGCAGTTTTTCTCTTCATTTTAACTCTTATTTTGTCTTTTAACGTTGCAATAAATTCTTTAGAATCTTAAGAATGTGCCTCTTCTATGAATTTTAGTCAAAAATAGTTAAATTTTTAGTAAAATGCATTATTCAAATATAGATAAGGTAGATCTCTGTGCCGGTATGAGGACACCCCTTAACTCGGATTTCCCTGAAACTTTGCTTATTTTTTTGTCCTGTCAAAAAATTAAAATCCTGAAAGTTTCAGATCCCTATGGTCAAAATTGGCTTCATAACCATAAAAAACGTGTTTTTCGGTTTTTTTGCTATAATTAGGTGAATTCTAAATGGATCTTTAAAATTTTAAATAGAGGTAAAAGAGAACAATGAAACGCATATATTTAAAGACTACATAAAACCTCACGAGTCTCAAATATAACCTAAAAATAAATTTGAAAATTTCAGAATGGCCTGTACATTAACGGTATGAATGCATATTAATTTTTGACTTTTAGAAACTTTACTTTTCATAAAATCTATCATTTATATTTCTGCAGATTTTTATAGGAATGGTGAAAAGTACCTAAAATATCAAAAAACTAAAAATTTTATAGATTAAGAAGGGGCCGAACTATCTGTCTTTGTCTAATAGCGTTTTTCATCAATTATGTAAACACCATCCGGTATAACAAAAAAAAAATAGCAGCCACCGCTAGATATTAGCATAATTAGTAAATTTTGTAATAACAACCAAATTTTTTACTGCATAGTTTTCGACTAATTAGAGACCTACTAGCAATCTAGAATATAACCTATCTTTTTTTGGTAGGTCTCTAATTATTCAAAAACTACGCAGTGAAAAAATTTGGTTGTTATTACAAAATTTACTTATCATACTAATATCTAGCGGAGGCTGCTATTTTTTTCTTGTTATACCGGATAGTGTTTACATAAATGATGAAAAACGCTATTAGACAAAGACAGATAGTTCGGCCCCTTCTTAATAGCATTTTGTAGGCTCTATTGCATTCTGATCATGAAAATAACACCAAATACACGTCAAACGACCAAAAAAATCTCCTAAATATCGATATTTAGTCGGATTTATATCATACGTCTCTATAAAATACGAGAATAAGCTTAAAAAAGTCGTTTTCCGACCAAAAAGACTCCAATAACTTTCTTGGTACTGATTTTTAATCTTATTTAGTACAATTTTTGGCCGAAGAATATGAAAAATTGCATATAGTGACTAAAAATGACCTCAACTATCATTTTTCTGACGTATTTGAAACAATTCTTTGTATGATTTCTTTGAAATAACCTGAAAAATATATTGATGGATTCTAAGAGCTTCTTACTGAGATTGTTTGTATTGTTCAGTGCGATGTTTTGTCGAGCACCACCAAAATATCGCCAAATAATGCGCCTAGCCAGAAAAAATATTTTATGTTGTGCTACAGCATGATATAAAAGTAATTAACATCAAAATAGTAATGTAGCCATTACTATAATATTTTACTATCTTAAAGATACATTAGCAAGCCACACTTGTGTTGGAGTACAAGCAAGCAAGTAAGCCCCACACAGTATAAAACATATGAAATATGTGACGTGGTACGTCCTAATAGAATTTTTGGTTTAATTAAAAATTTAATGGTGTTATTTCGCATGCACGTTCTTTCACAACACGTCACAAAGATTATTAAATCGTAACATCACCAGGGCACAGAAACACACCACCGGCTTACTCACCGACCCGGGCGTATATTATTAAATAAGAATAAATAATTAATCGAACGAAACTCTTTCTTTTTGTTAACCGGTACACGAGGAGCACGTCTAGCAGAAGCCCGTGGCGGCCATTACATACACAGTCATAGACCATGTACGTAAGTGCTAGTGCCGCTTATGTAGACCGTAGGTAGGGAATCTCTACTACCACTACATAGCAACGACCGCGCGTGCGCTAGGAGTGGCGCACGACGAAAAAGATGTAGATAGACAGGAAAACTCAAGAGAGAAGAAAGAAAGAGATAGAAAAATTAACATGCGATGGGAGCAAATGGAAAGTGATGGTGCGCCTAATTCTCGCGCAATGAAAAAAGAGGGAGAAGCTGAATGCTAAAGTCAGATGGATAGAACATAGAGAAGAGAGGGTACCACTCTTCACTTTGCCTAAGTACATCTGCACTGGGCAATCCTATATGTATGGATATATATATATATATATATATATATATATATATATATTGTGATGTATAAAATACATCACAAGGAGTAAAATTTAAATATATTAGTTATTAAATATAATAAGCGAATTTATAACAAGCGAGCGTACTTATTTTTTTTTTAAATTTAGAAATCTTAGGTTTTATTTTTTAACGTTCTTTAAAATGATTTTTTTATAAGTGTAATAAATGGACAGATGTAAAAGAAGAGTTGAGAAAACTATAGAGGAAAACCAAAAATAAAAATAAAGTAATTAATAGTTATTTACATAGGAGCGAGAAGGATAGATAGCATAAACGCATTCAGGCTCAACACACAAGAGGAGCAGTCTGTACATTAGATATATATATACAGAATAGAATAAAACGTACAAGACATGGAACCGCTGAGTTCGAGAAAGAAGAGGGGATATGTACAGATATATAGAGATAATGTGTATATATACCTATAGATATATACGCACACTTAGATTTCAACGCCGCGACATATAGCTGTACATACACATGTGGGATCGACTAATGAGGAATAGCTACGAGTAGAAATCTTCGATAATCGATGTTTCTACTGCGTGAAGCAACATAACAACTTCGAATACAATACAAATTTTACTAGAGTGATAGAGATAGAAGATCCGCGACCAAGAGTCGATTAAGTTGTCGATAGCGACTCATAACTGAAGAGATCAAAGGAAAAACTAAGACGCGACGAGAAATAAGGATAGAAAATGGAGAGTAGCTAGGAGCGACAGAGATGGACAACAGAGCGAAGGGGAATGTAATTTCCTTCTTCTTGAAAGGAGAGGATTCTTGCATAAGCCGTCAACGAGAGCGCACGTAAAAAGAATTCTTGACTGAGCCGGCATTGGGAACACACGTGCAGAGATTTTTTTTCTAAGACTCTTGATTTAGCAGCCATCGAGTGCACTCGAGAATAGAAGAGAGAAATATATCTTAAGAATCGAATTGAAGAGAGGATTGGAGAGAAAGAAATAAGAAAAGGAGAGATTTGAGCAGCGAAGCCGTGAGACCGTACCATCAAGGAAAGGAAAAGAGAAGTCAAACTACGGCGTATACCTCCAGAGGCGACGACCCGGCGACCGATCTTCTACTGGGGCCACCATTGTTTTCGACCATACGATTTCCTTCTTGTCGACCAGCTCTACGTTCTTCTTCGTTGTATTATTGAGAGGAATCTTCAGCAAGCGACCGTAAGTGGAATTCTGCCAACGGGTTAGCAAGTAAGAATTAGTAAAATTATATTTTCTGTTGGTTTTTCCCGTCATTTCTTTCAATTCTCCTTAAGAGATATAATTTTGCGTTATTAGTAATATAGTAGTGTTTTATTGATTGCGACCGCGAACAAATTAAAATTAAAATCAGTGCGGGTTAGTGGAAATATAAAGAAAGATATAAAAAGCGAAAATTAAGTGAAAATCATAAGAAAAGAGAAAGCCACGTGTAAAGGCGCTTTATTCGGCGACGCGACGCCATTTTGTGTTGTAAATTAAATGAGAAATTCTTAATATTTCAAGTTAATTAAATCTGCTCTTATTAAATTTTGATTGTGAATCTGAATATTATTGAAAATTAGTGACGCGGCGGCCATGGCGAAATTGTGCGAGCGAGATAGCTATACGTTAGCTATTAAATAAAATCTAAAGTTCTGAATTATTTGATACGGAGTAGTGCGAGCGATATTAATATTAATTCCTTAAAATTTTATTGAATTGTGAATTGTAATTTGTTAGGTTGTGCGACTGCGCGGTAAGGAAATCGAACGACGCGTAATTTAATTTACAGATAATTATTCTTTGTACGGTGTTAACCTAAAAGGTGATTAAATTGATTGCACGTATAGTAGAATTATAAATTCTTGATTTTTCGCACACGCGCACAGCCTAATTATAGTAGAGCAATTAGAGCAGCGATTCCTTTTTTTGTGTAATCTATAATGAAGTTTCCTTAATTAATAATATAAGAAGTTTAAAATCAAAGTTTAAATAGAGAGTCAACCGCTTATTTTTCCTTTTTCCTCTTTTCAGGACAAAGATAAAGTTAAAAAAAATTAATTATATTATTCATTTTCTTTTATCATTAGAGTCATTCAATATCAATAGTTTTCTTAAGTTTAAAATTTATTTACTCCTTATTAAAGATTGTTAATTTTAACTTCCTAAGTTTTCTTTTTAAATTCATAAAATTATATTGAAATTCTTTTGGACCACTCCGATCGTTATAGAACCAGCCTACAACCCGAGGTAGGCCAGTAAGTATTGACCACCTCTGCAGTTGCTCTACCCAGCTAGCTGAGCAGGGTTCACTGGCGCTCAATTAAAAATAATTATAAATTTTGTGAACCCAGGTAAGTTCGTGGCTTCGGGGATTCACTCGGAGGTCCGGGGAATTTGCCACGTAACAATATATATATATACATAGACATCTATGCTTGCTATTACTCTTTCTCTAAAGAATAAAGGAAGATAAAAAGAGAGCGAGAATAAAAAGAAGAATAAAAAGAAGAAATTGGATTAAATTTTCCGCAGAAAAGGTGGCGCGCAGGTTGCAGACTTGCGTTCGAGGACCAGAAGGCGAAATCTACGAATAAAAAGCAATTACTTGGACAACTGATTAGTTATTGGAGGAATTAAAATTAAAAAGAGATAGACGATAAGGAAAAAGGAGAAATAGACCGAAGAAGGAAGTGAGCAACAAAGGAGACATTCGATGACTGTCCTCGTGCCTTATCGGAACTATAGACTCGCTAAACTGATTCCTTTTGCAAAGTATAACTTGAAAATTTTCGTGCGCTTTTACAGCTGTGTAGAAATTGGAGTTAATGGATAGACCACGGAACAGTGTGTAGCAGAAAGGATTTCCAGAGGGAAATTTTCGCTGACCTGATCCTCCAAACAATTCAGTTTCCGCAGCCAGCGTTTACCAGGAGTTGCTTTGTGCAGAGAAAGAAAGATAGAGAGAGAGAGAGATATACAAACCTAAGGCCCATCAACGCCATCGTCGACCAGATTGTCGCCATCGTCGACCAATTCTTTACTCGTCAACGATTTCTACAACGGTAAGTGAACTGTAGTCCGAATTAATAACAAATTGTTTTGTAAATTAACGGCTCTCACCGATTAAGAGCAGGCCGGATTCGCTGTCCTTGTCTAATTGGCATTTTTATTATTTACTCAAGTTTTAATCAGTGTATCTTCAAATTAAAGGTCGAGCGCAATAGATATTATTATTATGAACATCTATGCACAAGAAAAAAAATATCAACTGGTTTGTTTTTGAGAAAAGTAAGTAACGCCAAAGTAAAAGTTTATGTTTATAATATTTTCGCGTTACTTACTTTTCTCAAAAACAAACCGGTAGATATTTTTTTTCTTGTGCATAGATGTTTATAATGATAATATCTGTTGCGCTCGACCTTTAATTTGAGGATACACTGATTAAAACTTGAGTAAATAACAAACAACTCAATTGTTACTCGGTCGGTATTAGGTTCTACTCCGGCCTACCGTTAAAGTGTAAATTCAGTGCGGGCATATAAAATACAATTAAAGTGATTGTGACAGCGCTAACTGGTAAAATTAGAAAATTAAATTGTTGCGAGGCGTAGTTATAAATTCGGAAAATTCGATTGTAAAAGTTTAATTTGTAGACCGAGAAAGTGAGATAAATTGACCACGTAGTCAACGATTTCGTTGACCGGTTAAATTTTCTTTTGATTTAATTATATTAAAGAAATTTTTATAATAAGTTTTCTTTTGATTGACCGGGAAATAAAAATTGAGATCGTTGGACATAGTGGTGCGTATGACGTAACACATTTCATGACGCGGGCCTTAGCGGCTATCTTGTAAATTAGATTCTCTTACCTAGTCTGCGTTAACTAGAAATTTAAAATAAATTGAGAATAAATTTGTAGACCGTCAGAAATCATAATTAAATATTTTTTTTTTACAAGATTATAATAAAATTTCGAGAGTGCGGGAGTGCAAATTCGACCACGTGTCTAACGGTTCCGTTGACCGTAAAATTAAATTAATTATAGCAGTAGTTTGGATAAAAAGTTTAAATAATTATTTCTTTTGATTAATTTTGATTGATCGAAATTAAAGCCAATAAACCGATAGACACGTAGGATTAGTAAGAGAAAGAGAGAGAGAGATGAGTGCGCAGACTCTTGGCAGCCATATTGTCGAAAAAGAAGAGCGAGGTCGCTTACGCCGACCATACCGTGAAATTAAAAAATTTTTTTTTGTTACTACTATTAGAATAATAGACTATTATCTCAAAACGTGTTACATAAAAATGAAATAAATTTTTTTTTACTTATTAAGTTTTCATTGACCGGAATGTATGGTTTATGAGTGTGCGCGAGTTAATAAATAAATTTATAGATGAAATTAATAGACAGTGTTCATAGCAAAGTTTACAAATAGATATTTTCTTTGTTGTTATAAATTGAACGCGAGTTTTAAATTAAAGTGTTGAAATTTAAATCAGTAACATTTATCCTTTTTTTCGTGTATGTGTATACCACTCCCAATTTAGCTTAATAAAATTAACACCAGAGGTGGCCCACTTCTCGAACCAAGACAGCCGAGGTTCATGCTTGCCGACGAGTTAGCCGGAGGTCTGTCTGGCGCTCTCAAATAAATTAAAGATTCTTTTCTTTTTGACAGACCGAATTTCGCATGCGGAGACGGGCAAAGTTATATTAAATCAATTAATAACTTGTTTATTAAAATTTTAACTATAACTAAATTCTCATATCGCAAATGGCACCAGAACGTGGGGCTTGGTTCGGGAAATTTTCTGGTGAAAAATTTTAGACCGAAGTTAAGAGAGAAAAAAGTGAAAAGAAGAGTGAAGTAAATTCAAAATTGTTGACCGGAATACAACGTAAAAAAAGTAATATATATTAACGAATAGTTTTAAATGAGACGTGTTAAATTTCTTTATATAAGTAAAATCAGATCTATCTCCTTTTTCATTGGTTTAGAGCGTAGTGTCACAATCACTTAACAAAATAAAGTAAAAAGCGAGCGTAATATTGTTATAGTATCCCCAGAAATTGCGTCATTTACATAATTTAAAATTTCTATATATACCTCTACATATATATTATATATAATTTTTCCCTTCTCACATTACCCCCTCCCACACCCAACTACGAACAATAATTTACTAACGTAAGAATTATAGTAAATCTTTGAAAATTTATTCAAATTAGTAAATTAAAATTTTCTTTATTACGATAAGTTATTAAAGGGTTTATTGTATTTAAAGTAAAAGATAACAGAGAAATGAAATAAAGTAAAAGTTTCTTGTATTTCAAATTCAGTAAAAGTAAATTCTTTGCATTAGCCCAGTTAATTACATTATTAGTGCACCAAAAATATCACTTAACATAGGAAGCTGACCCAATAAATCTCTCGCATATACTTATATTATGATAATTTATATAAATATTATCATACATATATTTATTTATATCTATTTCTCCACACACACATATTTATTGATATTAACCAGAAGATAAAGAAGAATTAATTATTAAAAAAAATAAAAGAAGGGAAAAAAAAATTTCGTAAGAAGAGAATTAAATTATTAAACAGAAAATTTATAATAAATCAAGAAAAAATTTGGGATAAGAAGACTTTTTTTATAAAATAAGAAATCTGCGAAGACAAAAATTAAAGAAGATTAAATTACAAGAGAAATAAGGATATCAAAAGATGAATAATAAGACTTAAAACCTTTTTATTTCCTCTATTATTATTGTAATTTATACTATATAGACATATATTTTTATTATTTTGTCCCAGTTTATAAACTTACCCCAGGCACAGTGGTAACCTTAGCCTTACTAGTAGCAAAACCGAGTAGCGTGTACCTAGCAATACGTGACCTCTGTTTAAAGATTCCAGAGAGATAGACTCGCGAAATTTCTTTGGTTTAAGAAGATAGTTAGAAATTATAAAGATTTAGTAAAAGAGATTATGGAAATGGCACAACCAACAAAAAGTACAAGAGGTCGTCGTACGACCAACCCACTAGACCATTATCACCCAACTCTAGTAGCAGAAGTAAAGAAGATGGACCCGTGGGAAGTGACACAGAGATTGGATAGTATGGCATGTAGCACCGTGGGATCATTTTCAGTCCTACGAAGCAGGTTCATTAGAGCAAGCACCCGTGAGATAGAACCACACAAGAGGGTACCTTGGAACCCAGCAGTCGACGAAAGACAAAGCTAGCTCCCAGCAACGATGGAGAATTTCTTAATGGCGCCTTCGGAAGATGAAGATGATCCAGAAGCTACTCAGGAGGCTCAGTTCGACAGGCGAGGAACATGACGGACCGACCAAAGTGGAAATGGGTTAGAAGCAATCCCAGCTTCGACAGCAGGATCGAATGCACCGCCGGCGAGGGCCCGTGTAGTACAAACTATCACTTGTATGGCAGCAGTGACGACCACCACTTCCACGACTCCTACTACCACCATTGCCGGTACTTTTAATAGTGCTTCGTTACAAACGGTAGCTAGTGCAAGAACCGCAATGTCAGCGACTGGAATGGCCGCCCGGTATATCGCCATGTCCAACTATGCACCTCTAGGTTACTTCCATGATGTGACGTCCATCTTAGGTTCTGTAGGATGGAACTCCAGGAATACACAGATCCCACGATGGACATTAAACACTACAAATACTTGGAGACCGGAGACGCCATGAACAACCCCAGCTATACGAAGCCAACAACTACCGGTAGTATCACAGAACCCCGAAGACGTTCCTATTAAAGAACTGATAGCCATGGATGACCTCTGTATGCCAGAAGGAAAAGAGCTCGATGAGGAAGAAATCGAAGATGCCTATGCCACTTTTTGCAACCGATCAAGTTTAGAAATTCCTGGACAAAGGGTACGCAGTGAAACTCAAGATGAGACACTAAACGAGCAGATAGATATACGCATAGATGCTGGCAGAGACCAATATCAGCGAACCACTGCTGGCATAGCCAGGGAAACGCCAAGATGTGGCAACAGTGGCAATTGAGGTTGCAGAGGCGCAAGAGATCATGGAGTTAACCAGTTAAGAGAAAACCATGATCGACGACGAGACACACCAAGGGAAAATCTACGAGAAAATAACGAGCGAAACGAAAGAAGAGACCGAAGAGATAGCGGAGATAGAAGGGATAGAAGAGTTAGAGAAGATAGAGGAAACAGACGAAATAGAAGAGATAGAGAGCGCAGAGGTAACAGAAGAAATCGACAAGATGATGATTACAGTGACTACTCAGATAGTTCCAACGATACAGAAGATTATAGCAGTTATGAGGATTATCGAAGACCCCGAAGCAATCAGGTGGATATGACCGACCGAGACAACGCTGTCAACAAAACACTGAAAAATTGGAAAATTTCCTTCAGTGGAGATGACAGAGAAGGACCGGAGGAGTTTCTCGCCAGGTTGAATAACTGTCGGAGAAACACTGGGATTCCAGATGAAGATCTGCTAAGATCTATACCCTGCGTGTTTACCGGTGCAGCAAGCGTCTGGTATAGGACCGCGGAATTAGAAGTACACGACTGGAAGAGCTTCAAAAAGACCTTCAGACATCAATACATTGGCGATGTCAAGCAAGTCGACCTTCTTGACGAGCTAAAAAGGCGAATTCAGACAAAGGGTGAAAGCATAGCCCACTTCATATCTTGCTTCAGGTGTATCGTAGGATATTTTAAAAATCCACCGTCGATGAGAACGCAGGTAGACATGGCGTATAGAAATCTACTACCAGAATACTGCAAATTTATGGCAGGTAGACGAGTAGACACGTACGAAGATCTCAGGAAGTTAGGTCGACGTTGGGAAAAACAGAAGGACCTCGATAATCGATATCAACCCCCACCACCACGCGAGAAAATGTTAATTCAAGGCGCAGCGTTTGAAACGCCTAAAAGGACAGATAGACCCCGAATAGCGAATGCAGAAGAATTCGAAGAGACTGACTGCGAAAGTAAGAGCGAACCAGATGAAACTCCTAAACCAACTTAGCGAAAACAACGACGACGACGCAAGAAGAATAACATACAACAAGAGCCTAAGATTGCCGGAGTACAAGAAGCAAAGCAGGCACAAACTAACGTGAAAACCCTACCAGAGACCCCGACCACAGTGACACAGAGTACACCTGCAGTGATACCTGAGCAGATTCCTATGACAGTATGGCCGCAAAATGTAATACCGACGGTTAACTGGTGGAGTACATCAGCTGGACCACAATATGATGTCAGCAGGCAATATCAACAGCCAGCGAACATAGCTAGTGGAGCCAATAAAGCAGCCAGAGGCCAACCGCAGTACTCAGCGTGCTATACATGTCAGACCATTGGACACAGAGCAAAGGACCGTCCACGAAGAATCTGTCGCTCCTGTGGAGGTATGGGTCATTCTATAAAAAATGCGAATTAAACCCCAAACTAAGTCAGTCAGGCACAAAAACCCGATCAACAAAGAACAGCGAACCTGCAACCATCACAGGGAAACGGAGCAGCGGGGGGGCAGAACCCAGCTCGACCCCCTCCCCCCTCTGATGCAAAACCCTTTAATGCCTCTGACTTGGCAACCGACTGGAAACAATTAGATAAAGAACAGCGAAAAGAGTACTTAAACCCAAACTCAAAGATAGAGACCCCTACCGTAGAGAATATACCACAAAGAAACGAAACACAAGAGCCCATGAAGATACTGTCCCCACTTGAGTTTGCAAAGAAGTACTCTAGAGAAGGGATTCTGAGGACCATGGAGCACTTGCAAGAGAGAAAGGAGAAACTAGCATTATTAGAGCAAGAAACATTACAACTGAGTGAAAAGTCTGATAACGAAGAGAAAGATGGATTTAAAAAACTAGCAGAGTTAAATAAAGTATTAAGTATATTAGATGAAGAAGAAGAAAAACACCCATCGATATCAAGGACCAAGGTTCGTGCAGGAGAGAGTAAGTCTAGTCTAGGGGGGAAGAAATATCCACCTGCGACGACCGAAATTAGACCTGAACCTGAAGACGATAACGATGCTATAGCAGACATGTGCAATAAAAATCGGAATTTCCTGGATGTAGTGCTCGGAGGGAGACAATACCAGGCCTCATTCGATACTGGAGCAATGGTGTCGTTGATAGGACCAAGAGTAGCCCAGAGATTCCTAGATAGATTAATACCAGCCCGCACAGTAATCAGAAGCGTCATAGGAGGATCTGCTCGATTAATCGGAAAATTCCCGGAGACTTGGAAGTAGATGGATGTGTGAGACGACTAGAAATGAAAGCTATTTCTGCCTTAGACCATGATGTCATTCTAGGAATAGATTTCTGTCGACTCTGAGAAATAGAAACGAAGTTCAGTGAAAATTTATGGAAAATCAGAGATGGCGAATGGAGAGAATTCAATAATGGAGACCATACCCAAACCCTTGTTTTCGAAAAATGTGCTGGAATTGTAGAATTAGATGATGAACAAAGAATAAGAATCGAAGACCTAGTAAATAAAATCATACCTCAACCAACAGACATACCAGGTATCACTGATTTGTCGGAGCATCACATAGACGTAATGGGAGCAGCACCGATGAAATAGAGACCTAGGAGGATGTCGCCGATGATGTTGCAAATCGCTTATCGAGAAATAGAAACGATGCTGCGGAACAATGTAATTGAAAGGTCAGCAAGTGAATGGAGCAGTCCACCAGTGATACTTAGGAAACCTGACGGGGAGTACCGATTCTGTGTTCACTATAGGGAATTGAATAAGGTCACTAGGAAGGACGCATATCCAATACCTAGTATGGACTCAATTCTAGATAAGCTAAGAAAGGCCAGATACCTCACCAAAATTGACCTGAAGCAAGCCTACTTCCAAATTCCCATGGAGGAGGATAGTAGAAAGTATACTGCTTTCTCAGTACCTGGCTTAGGTCTCTGGCAATTCAAGAAAATGCCTTTCGGATTGACCAACGCACCAATGATCTTCCAAAGGCTCATCGACGCCCTCTTTGGACCTGAATGTGAACCTAACGTGTTTGGTTACCTCGACGATATTATAATTGCTACTGAGAACTTTGATGATCATATAAAATGGCTAGATAAAGTACTAGTGAGACTGGTAGACGCTGGATTGACTGTGAAGAAGCAAAAGTGTGAGATTTGCTGCTCACAGATCACCTACCTTGGATTCATATTAGACAATGAGGGGCTAAGACCGGATCCAGACAAGGTAGCACCAGTCGTCAATTATCCAGCACCTCGTACTGTGAAACAACTGCGACGATTTCTTGGAATGGTAGGATGGTATTCCAGATTTATTGAACATGATGCGAAAAAGAAAGTTCCCCTAGTGAAGCTATTAAGGAAAAGCAGAGAATGGAGTTGGGAAGATGAGCAGCAGAGGGCGTTCGAAGACCTGAAAAGACCCTTAACAACTGCTTCTGTACTCGCCAGACCTGATTTTAACAAACCATATACTGTACAATGTGATACCAGCGACTTTGCAATAGGAGCAGTATTGACCCAAGAACACGAAGACGGTGAGCATCCAATTGTTTACGTGAGCAAAGTACTGACAGCCGCAGAAAGGAACTATACTACCACAGAGAAGGAGTTATTAGCAGTAATATGGGCAATTGAGAAACTTAGACCTTATCTCTAAGGCTATACCTTCAAGATTATCACAGACCATAGTGCGTTAAAATGGCTACAGAAGCTAAAAGACCCAACAGGACGACTAGCAAGATGGGCACTAAAGATGCAACAATGGTCATTTGAGATCGTACACCGACGTGGAGCATTACATCACGTACCTGATGCTCTTTCGAGAATGTACGAAGGTCAAGACGAAGAAGAACATGTGTGCGCTTTCGAAAGGATAAAGGATAAAAAATACAACGAGAGAATCAAAGAAATAGAGACGAACCCTTATAAATACCCTGGATGGAAACTAGAAGATGGATTACTATATAGATTTAGGAAAGAACCATTACTCAACCCAGTGACCCATGGAGAAGAAGGACGGCGACTCGTAGTACCAGTAGAACACCGAGAAAGAATACTGCAAGATGCTCATTGTCATCCTTCCTCAGGGCATCTAGGACTAGAAAAGACCTATGATAAGGTTATCAGAGAGTATTATTGGCCAGGAGTATACTATGACACCACCCTATTTGTGAAGGAGTGCGATTACTGTCAACGATATAAGACCAAGCAAACTGGACCTCAAGGATTAATGGGAAACCGTGTCGTTGAGAGACCATAGCTGGTAGTATCAGCTGACATGATGGAATTTCCTCCTAGTAAAGGCTAAAACAAATACCTACTAGTCTTTCAGGACCTTTTCACCAAATGGATCGAGTTGAAACCACTAAGAACAGCTGATGGAAAAGCAGTGGCCAAAGCTTTCGAAGAGCTGATTTTATTCAGGTGGGAGACTCCTAAGTACTTGTTGACGGATAACGGAAAGGAGTTTGATAATAAACACCTAGACCAAGTGCTACAAGAATAAGGAGTATCTAGAGTCACGACACCGCCATATCACCCGCAGGCTAACCCAGTTGAACGTGCAAATAGGACCTTGAAGACCATGATAGCGCGCAGTGAGAAAAGAGGGAGAAACTGAATGCTAAAGACAGATGAATAGAGCATAGAGAAGGGAGGGTACCACTCTTCTCTTTGCCTAAGTACATCTGCACTGGGCAATCCTATATGTATGGATATATATATATATATATATATAGACATCTTTGCTTGCGATTAGTCTCTCTCTCTAAAGAATAAAGAAAGATAAAAAGAGAACGAGAATAAAAAGAAGAATAAAAAGAAGAAATTATATTAAATTTCCCGCAGAAAAGGTGGCGCGCAGGCTGCAGACTTGCGTTCGAGGACCGGAAGGCGAAATCTACGAATAAAAAGCAATTACTTGGACAACTGATTAGTTATTGGAGAAATTAAAATTAAAAAGAGATAGACGATAAGAAAGAGGGAGAAATAGCTTGAAGAAGAAGTAAGTTAGCAACAAAGAAGACATTTGATGACTGTCCTCGTGCCTTATCGGAACTATAGACTCGCTAAACTCATTCCTTTTGCAAAGTATAACTTGGAAATTTTCGTGCGCTTTTACAGCTGTGTAGAAATTGGAGTTATTGGATAGACCACGGAACAGTGTGGAGCAGAAAGGATTTCCAGAGAGAGATTTTCGCTGACCTGATCCTCCAAACAATTCAATTTCCGCAGTTAGCGTCGACCAGGAGTTGCTTTGTGCAGAGAGAGAAAGAGAGAGAGATATATACGAACCTGAGGCCCATCACCGCCATCGTCGACCAGATTGTCGCTATCGCCGACCAATTCTTTACTCGTCAACGATTTCTACAACGGTAAGTGAACTGTAGTCCGAATTAATAACAAATTGTTTTGTAAATTAACGGCTCTCGCCGATTAAAGTGTAAATTCAGTGCGGGCGTATAAAATACAATTCAAGTGATTGTGACAGCGCTAACTGGTAAAATTAGAAAATTCAATTGTTGCGAGGCGTAATTATAAATTCGAAAAATTCGATTGTAAAAGTTCAATTTGTAGACCGAGAAGTGAGATAAATTGACCACGTGGTCAACGATTTCGTTGACCGGTTAAATTTTCTTTTAATTTAATTATATTAAAGAAATTTCATAATAAGTTTTCTTCTGATTGACCGGGAAATAAAAATTGAGTTCGTTGGACATAGTGGTGCGTATGACGTAACACATTTAATGACGCGGGCCTTAGCGGCTATCTTGTAAATTAGATTCTCTAACCTAGTCTGCGTTGACTAGAAATTTAAAATAAATTGAGAATAAATTTGTAGACCGTCAGAAATCATAATTAAATATTTTTTTTTTACAAAATCATAATAAAATTTCGAGAGTGTGGGAGTGCAAAGTCGACCACGTGTCTAACGGTTTCGTTGACCGTAAAATTAAATTAATTATAGTAGTAATTCAGATGGAAAGTTTAAATAATTATTTCTTTTGATTAATTTTGATTGACCGGAATTAAAGCCAATAAACCGATAGACACGTAGGATTAGTGTTAGAGAGAGAGAGAGAGATAAGTGCGCAGGCTCTTGGCAGCCATATTATCGAAAAAGAAGAGCGAGGTCGCTTACGCCGACCATACCGTGAAATTAAAAAATTTTTTTTGTTACTACTATTACAATAATAGACTATTATCTCAAAAAGTGTTACATAAAAATAAAATAAATTTTTTTTCACTTATTAAGTTTTCATTGACCGGAATGTATGGGTTATGAGTGCGCGCGAGTTAATAAATAAATTTATAGATGAAATTAATAGACAGTGTTCATAGCAAAGCTTACAAATAGATATTTTTTTTTGTTGTTATAAATTAAACGCGAGTTTTAAATTAAAGTGTTGAAATTTAAATCAGTAACATTTATTTTTTTTTTTTTTGTGTATGTGTATACCTCTTCCAATTTCAGCCTAATAAAATTAACACCAGAGGTGGCCCACTTCTCGAACCAAGACAGCCGAGGTTCATGCTTGCCGACAAGTTAGCCGGAGGTCTGTCTGGCGCTCTCGAATAAATTAAAGATTCTTTTCTATACGACAGAACGAATTTTGCATGCGGGGACGGGCAAAGTTATATTAAGGAGATATAAAACGGATACTACACCTGTTCTCTTAAATATTGACAATCTTCTTATTTTATTGTAAAATTTTAAGAAAAGAAGTGCATTAGCTTGTAGTATTTACTACGAAAATTATTTAGTTAAATTTTCAAATAAATTCATTCATTAGTTTTTCAGAACATTAGGTTTTTTGTACAAAATCTAAAAATTCTAACATATCATATTGAAACCCAATATTCCGAGAAAGTAATGAATGAATTTATTTGAAAATTTAACTGAATAATCTTCGTGGCAATGAGTACAATCTAAAGCATTTCTTTTCCTCAAGTTTTGCAATAAAACGAAAAAATAGGTCAGATTCATGAGTACAGGTGTAGTGTCCGTTTTACATCCCCTTAAATTAATTAATAACTTGCTTATTAAAATTTTAACTATAACTAAATCCTTACATCGCAAATATTTTCGGAATATTTCAAAATATTTCATGCTGTGCGGGACAGCTCTGTAGTTTATATTTGTTAGTGTTACCGTAGAAGTTTCTGATTATATGAAAGAAATCATGCCCTGATAAGAATCCCGTTCTTTACGGTATTAACTGTTCGAATTAAAAAACGCTGCTAAGTGCTTTGGTGGAATGCTTTCTCATAGAGCTCTTTGACTTTCATTAATTTTTTCATATTTATTCAGATGTGATTTTAATATATAACTAGTGGGCATATATTTGCACTTGACTTATGTAATTCTTATATAATTCTGGGGTAAAGTGCTGCTGCAAGGTTCTTACGGAAGACTGCTTCAATTCTGCTGCAAGTATGCGTGTTTATTCTCGTCATATAATTGCGCTCAACTTATGTCATACTTATGTAATTCTGGGGTAAAGTGCTGCTGCAACATTCTTACGGAAGACTGCTTCGATTCTGCTGCAGTTTGCGTGTTTATTCTCGTCATATAATTGCACTTAACTTATGTCTTTCTTATGTAATTCTGTAGTAAATTGCTGCTCTAATATTCTTACGGAAGACTGCTTCGATTTTGCTGCAAATTTGCGCGTTTATTCTTATCTTTGAATCGCACGTTTAGATTGGCAATCTGTTTCAAATCTGTCGCACGTTTCAGTCGCAATTAAATTTGAGCAGATATGCATTAAAATGTGAAAACAGACTAAAATTTTCTAAAATGAAAACTACGCTAAAAAGATCGGTTTATAAAAGTTATCCTTCTTTTGGCAGATGCAAATTATTCCCATGGAAATCTCAAAGCAAATTCATCAATTAACTTACGTAAAATACAAAAAAAAAAATTAAAAATCGAAAATTTTTTTAAATTCTTAAAATGGCTCTATAAAAAAAAATACACTATGAATACAAATTTTCAATAGCTTTCCGCCTAGTTATACAAAAACATAGATGGTATACAAAATTTGAAGCAAATCCATCCTGTAATTTTCGAGATCTAACCAGTTAGATAAATAACATTTTCTTTTCAAAATTTCTTATTCAAAATTTTAAAAATGCTCTAAAATTAAAACTATACTATGAAAATCAATTTTTGAAAATTTCCCTTCTTTTAGCAGTCGCAAATAATTTCCCTGCAATTTTTAGAACAAATCTATCGAATACTTTACGTAGAATCAAAAAAAATTAGAAAAGAAGAATCGAAATTTTTTTTTAAATCTTTAAAATTCTTTAAAATTGTAACCACTCTAAGAAAATTAGTTTTCAAAAGCTTATTTTCTTCAGACAATAGCGAATAATTTGTATAAAAATTTTGGAGAAAATTTATAGTATGGTTAACGCAAAAAAGAAAATAAATGAAAAATAAAAATTTTTTTGAAAATTTTCAAAGTGCTCTAAAATTAAAACTGCTCTGAGAAAATAAGTTTTCCAAAGCTTGTTTTCTTCAGACAGTAGCGAATTAATTGCATACAAATTTTGGAGCAAATCTATCAAATGGTTTTCGTAAAATAGAAAAAAATTAAAAATAAAAATTTTTTAAAAAATTTTAAAAATGTTCTAAAATTAAAAGTGCACTAAGAAAATTAGTTTACAAAATTTTTTATATTTTTGACAGTCGAAATTAAGTTCCATACAAATCTTCGAACAAATTCTTCGTGTAGTTTACGTAAAATACAAAAAAAATGAAAAATCGAAATCTTTTTAAAATTCTTAAAATGATTCTAAAAAAAAACTACCTTACGAAAACCAATTCTCAATAGCTTCCGCACCAGTTCATCAAAAAATTGAATTGTATGGAAAATTTGAAGTAAATCCATCAAGTAGTTTTTTAAATTTTATTGGTTTAATAAATAAAAACATTTTTTTTTTAAATTTCAAAATGCTCTAAAATTAAAACTGAGCTAAGAAAATCAGTTTTTAAAAATTTATTTTATCCAGGCAATCACAAATAAATTCCATGCACATTTTGAAGCAAATTCATTGAGTAGTAAACAAAAAAAAACCAAAAAAAGAAAAATCGAATTTTTTTTTTTTTTTTTTTTTAAAAACTTTAAAATGAAAACTACGCTGGAAGAACCAAACTATCAATAGCTTCCCAGCAAGTTCGTCACAAAACTAAATTCCATGCAAAATTAGAAGCAAATCCATCGAGTAGTTCTCGAGTTACAGTTTACTAACTGAATTCATACATCCACACACACATACACACACACACACACACACACACACACACACACACACATACATACATACAGACATTTTCTGGAAACCACTTTTTTCGACTCACTGAGTTCAAATATGTACAAATTAATGAAAAAATAGAAAAAAAATTTTTTTATCGATACAATGCTTTCTCTATGAGAAAGCAATTATGATGAAGAATCTATCGAAGTTTCTTATCTACTTGGATACACAAGTAAGGTTTTTCGTTAAAGAACTGTTAAAAAAAAAATTTTATTTTTATATTTTAGCAAAAACATTAATATATTTCTCACTTCGTTTGTTTGTTCAATTCAAAAGAATCTAGTAACGTAATTATATATGAATCTGACGTTTCTATAATGGTATATGTTGTATTTGAGTTGCTACTATTTAGATCTTTTATTTCTATATATTTCTCTTTTCTTTCTCATATTAGCCTTCTAATAGCTTATAATTAATCATTTTAATTTCATGACTAAACAAAATTTTGAATAATTTATCTTACTTCGTTTATTTTCCAAAAGATGGCAACTTTTTTCACTTCTTCTATTAGATTTGCACATTTGAAAGAGCGTTTTTTTCAATTGTTCAACATCGTAGTTATTAATATCTGTAATTTTTTCTTCTTCAGCAATATCACTATAAATTATTATTTTATCAAGGTAATTCTTCAAACTTACAGTTCATGTTTATAGCAACTTTACAACAAATTGCTTTCAACATTGAAAGAGATTTTTTAACTAAATTTTAAATAGGTAAATGCCAATAAATGAGCACATTGGCATGATGCTGTTACTGTTTCTGTATCACTAAAATTATAATTCAATAAGGTTTATTTGAATGTTAACCACTACATTTTATCCAATGAAATACAAGTATTATCATCGATAACATTATATCCTATAAATGTTACAAAACCTTTTCTGACTTATTAAGATATAATTGAAAAATTCATTTTTTAATATATAGTTACGTTTTCACGTTAATGATTTATTATCTTGTGGATATCTTTTTATCACGACTAAGCTTGGTAAATCCAAGTAGTCAATTTTAGTAACGGTAATTAAATTCAGTAGTACTATTATAAATTTTCAAGAATAACTCAGAAAACAAAAGAAGTGATCAAAAAGCTACGCTAATAAAATTATTTATTTAAAACTTGGTTTATAAAGATAGTAGCAAATAATTTGTATACTAATTTTAGAGTAATTCTATCAAGTACTTTACGTATTTTTACGTAAATGGAAAAATACTGAAATAAGAAAATTTTTAAAATTTTCTAAAAAGAAAACTACGCTAAAAAGATCGGTTTATAAAAGTTATCCTTCTTTTGGCAGATGCAAATTATTCCCATAGAAATCTCAAAGCAAACTCATCAATTAATTTACGTAAAATACAAAAAAGAAAATTAAAAATCGAAAATTTTTTCAAATTCTTAAAATGGCTCTATAATAAAAAAAATACACTATGAATACAAATTTTCTATAGCTTCCCGCCTAGTTATACAAAAACATAGATGGTATACAAAATTTGAAGCAAATCCATCGAGTAATTTTCGAGATCTAACTGGTTAAATAAATAACATTTTCTTTTCAAAATTTCTTTTTAAAATTTACGCTATGAAAATCAATTTTTGAAAATTTCCCTTCTTTTGGCAGTCGCAAATAATTTCCCTGTAATTTTTAGAACAAATCTATCGAGTACTTTACGTAGAATAAAAAAAAATAAGAAAAGAAGAATCAAAATTTTTTTTAAATCTTTAAAATTCTCTAAAATTGTAACCATTCGAAGAAAATTAGTTTCCAAAAGCTAATTTTTTTCAGACTATAGCGAATTAATTGTATGAAAATTTTGGAGAAAATTTATAGTATGGTTAACGCAAAAAAGAAAATAAATGAAAAATAAAAATTTTTTAGAAAATTTTCAAAGTGCTTTAAAATTAAAACTGCACTGAGAAAATTAGTTTTCCAAAGCTTGTTTTCTTCAGACAGTAGCGAATAAATTGCATACAAATTTTGGAGCAAATCAATCGAATGGTTTTCGTAAAATAAAAAAAAATTAAAAATAAAAATTTTTTAAAAAATTTTAAAAATGCTCTAAAATTAAAAGTGCGCTAAGAAAATTAGTTTACAAAATTTTTAATAATTTTGGCAGTCGAAATAAAGTTCCATACAAATTTTCGAACAAATTCTTCGAGTAGTTTACGTAAAATACAAAAAAAATGAAAAATCGAAATTTTTTAAAAATTCTTAAAATGATTCTAAAAAAAAAACTGCGCTAAGAAAACCAATTCCCAATAGCTTCCGCACCAGTTCATCAGAAAATTGAATTGTATGGAAAATTTGAAGTAAATCCATCGAGTAGTTCTCGAGACACAGTTTACTAACTGAATTCATACATCCACACACACACACACACACACACACACATACATACAGACATTCTCTGGAAACCACTTTTTTCGACTCACTGAGTTCAAATATGTACAAATTAATGAAAAAATAGAAAAAAATTTTTTTTACCGATACAATGCTTTCTCTATGAGAAAGCAAAATGAAGACAATGATTACATAACACAAGAACGTAACAATAATTTACAAAAATATGCATATTTAGGTAATCTGAAACTGAAAATAAATTAGTCTACTATATTAGTTGATAACGAAAAGAATATTATCTTTATTAAACTTGAAACATGATTTGATTATTAAAAAAATTGTTCATTTTTAAATAACTAAATTTTTATTCGCTTTCTATTTGTTATTCATTATTTTTCTTTGTAATTCAGTTTTTAATTTTAAAAATAATTATATAATAATAATTTCAGTGGCTCTTTCAAGACACTCCTGTCCTGCCCGTCTTGGGGAGAATCCAGATGACGGAACTCAAGGGGTCGTGCTGTTCCGTGCTGTTCTATGATAGAGTGTTTCATCTACACTATCTCGTGTTCTTTGAATTTGATAGTAAACGAATGTTTAATTTAATAAAAAGATGTCTTATGTTTACTATCAAATTATTTAGGGAATACGTGATAGTGTAGATGGAACACTCCATCACAGAACGGCACGGCACGGAACAGCACGACCCCTTGAAAAGTTCCGTCATCTGGATTCTCCCCAAGACGGGCAGGACAGGATTGTCTTGAAAGAGCCACCGAAATTATTATTATATGATTATTTTTAAAATTAAAAACTGAATTACAAAGGAAAATAATGAATAGCAAATAGAAAGCGAATAAAAAATTAGTTATTTAAAAATGAACAATTTTTTTAATAATTAAATCATGTTTCAAGTCTGATGAAGATAATATTTTTTTCGTTATCAACTAAAATAGTAGACTAATTTATTTTCAGTTTCAGATTGCCTAAATATGCATATTATTGAAAATTATTGTTACGTTTTTGTGTTATGTAATTATTGTCTTTATTTTTTAATTCAAACAGTTAATACCGTAAAGAACGGGATTCTTATCAGAGCATGATTTCTTTTATCTAATCAGAAATTACATCTTTTACGGTAACACTAACAAATATAAACTACAGAGCTGTCCCGCACAGCATGAAATATTTTGAAATATCCCGAAAATATTTCAAACGTTTTATACTGTGTGGGGCTCACCTGCTGGCTTGTACTTCAACACAAGTTCGCTCGCTAATGTATCTTTAAAATAGTAAAATATTCTAGTAATATTACATTACTATTTTGATGTTAAGAGGAGGTCACGTATCTCTGTCCTTTTCTAATCAAAGAATTGAGTTTTTTACAGAAACTAATAACTTTAGCAAAAAATAAAAAGAAAGCTACATCTCGTAATAAAAAATGCGATATTTTTCTTGATGAAAAAGAATTAATTTTATTGCTTCGTTTTCAAGAAAACCTTAAAAAACTTAAATCATAGAGGTTAGGGTAGACAATTTGGTTTTTCAAGGTTTTCTTGAGAACGAAGCAATAAAATTAATTTTTTCTTATCAAAGAAAATATTGCTTTTTTTTAACCAAGATGCGGCTTTCTCTTCATTTTTTGATAAAGTTATTAGTTTTTGTGGGAAAATCATTTCTTTGATAAGAAAAGGACAGAGATACGTGACCTCCTCTTAATTACTTTTAAATCATGCTGTAGCACAACATAAAATATTTTTGCTGGCTAGGCGCATTATTTGGCGATATTTTGGTGGTGCTCGACAAAATATCGCACTGGACAATATAAACAATCTTAGAAGCTCTTAGAATCCATCATTATGTTTTTCAGGTTACGTCAAAGAAATCATACAAAGAATTGTTTCGAATACGTCAGAAAAATGATAGTTGAGGTCATTTTTAGTCACTATATGCAATTTTTGAGGTTAATTTCATATTTTTTGGCCAAAAATTGTACTGAATAAGATTAAAAATCAGTACCAAGGAAGCTATTGGTCAGTGAATGAATTTTCAAGGTTACTTTGAAGATGACGTGGTGAAATGATGGTTTGAGATGGTAATAAAAAGATTACAGGAGTCTTTTTGGTCGGAAAACGATTTTTTGAAATTCAATAGGGGGGCAGGGGAGGGGGGGTGTTGTGGGGTTGCCATGGGGGCTGTGGAAGTGAGGGTGTGGGGGGTACTTAGACCAAAAGCAACAGCAGAAAATATTGTAATATTTTAAGCAATTTTACGTTATTTTGTGGGTGGCTGTGGAGGGGCTATGGAGGGGAGTGGGGAAGGGGGGGGGGGTTGAGGGGTGTGGGAGGTTCAAGGGTTAATTTCTAATACAACTTCATAATATAGGAAGATATACATATATATATATAGCTTCTGCTTTATTATTCTTTGATGAAAAAAAGCCTTCCTAAAATAATTTTTGGTTTTCCTAATATTGAATGAATTAAAAGATGCTAAAACTTCATCATTATTCATAAACTTTTTTTTAATTGTTGTTTTTAATAGCATGACGAAGCTGCCCGCCTTCTAATGATATTTCGAATCCTAACTTATGAATAAACGATGCGTTTAATGGAGTTTTTTCGCTACAAAGTAAAAATTTGTAAGATTAAACTATAATGCGGACAACTCAAGAAATCAACTAAAATATTATACTTACAAAGTTATAATAAAAACTTCTAATGTATCGTATTTTAGGGTTAGGTTTGTCGAGTTTGATATCTAATTTCCAATCCAAGCCCATCAAAAAATAACAAGTCCAAATGATTTTTTATTTTAACAAAAAATATTCTATTAATATGGCTTTCTTGCGGACAAGTCATTATATTTGTTTAATTCATGAATTTAAAAAGATATTGATAAAATAAAAGCAAAACTTGATTGCTGCAGCTCCGAAATCCCGTCAACAGCTTAATTGATAATTTAACTTCTATATATTTCGTTATTATATGTGACGTGGTTTTACGTCCCAAGAAATTTTCATAATTTTTTTTAATCAATTTTTTTTTGTGAATAATAGATCTGATGGCACCTATAAAAGTCTTAAACTAGAATTTAAAATAAGAGTTTGAATAAAACTATTTTCCTTTTCATGTAAACTGTAATGGAGAGGAATTCAAAATGTAATTCAAATCTTCCCGCCTAATGACAACGAAGTTGAAGAAAACAGAACGTCAGTGGCGCCGTTTGTAAAAAAGGAAGAAAAGAAAAGAGATTTAGTTTACTATAAAATAATAATGATTATAGGGCGTCTAAAAAGATTTATATTCGTATTTCTAAATGTTATAAGTTATGTATGCTGCAAAGAAAAATATTGTTAACGCGTTGTATGAGTGAGTAAGAAAGAGATAGAGCGAGTAGACGCAAGCAAGCCGGTAGTAAGTAAACGCGCGCCGTATATACATATTTAAAAAGAACAGAGGTTTTCAACTATATTTAGAGTCATAAATATCAGAAATAATTTTGTCTTAATTTTCTTTATTTTCTTTTAGTAATTTGCGAATAAATCAATGAATGATGTATAAGATGTAAAATATAGCGCCCGAAAATTATTAATAACAAGCGCCATGATTGGCCTGTCAAAATTTTCATGTGTGGTCGAGCTCAAGAAAGTGCGGGCCTGGCGTCAGTCTAGAGAGAGTATCGTGTGAGATCGGACGTGTGTCACGAGTACTTGATAAAACAAAGAGCCCTTTGTGAGAGAAAAAAAGCGTGTCAAAAGAAAAGTCGTGTAGAGTCGGATAAAGAATTTTTTGCCTCAAAATAGAGAAAAATATAACTAGTTTTTTTAAATTTTTATTAGTGCCGCAAACGGAAGAGTTTAATTCTTAATTTCATTGTCAGTCATTGTAAATTCTTTTTTTTTATAAAAGAAAATCGAGTTGTGACAAAGTAAAATCTTTTGGTTACGCCATTAACGTGAGAAAATTCTAATTGCCGTGCATAATTGTTAAATTTTCTGGGTATTATTTTAATCATTAGAGTCTAACGTTTTCAATTTGTAGAGTGTCCGTTACGTGAAAGAAAATTTATCGAACAGTGAGAAAATTAGCAGCGCCATTTTTAGTAGCGCCTTTACAAAACGTAACAAACGTTTCCCTTTTTCGTTCAACCAAATCTACGCCGCACCCTCTCTATCAACGTCATCGCCGTAGCGCCAACCTGTGTCCAGGAAGCCAGCAAAGACGAGCCCGAGAGCGAGCGGAGATTTGAAAGGAAGAAAGAGAGGGAGAGAGGGCTTTGAAAAGGTATAAATTGTATAAATTACGTTTCTAGATGTGCTTGCATAACGTAACATTTTCTTAAACTTTGCGATCGCGTGTAAATTTCTGCCTTTTTATCTAGCGTCGTTAAATCATTTTTTTGTGCTTTGTTCTAAAAAAATTTGTATGAATTTTATCTGCTTATGTGTATTTGCGCGTGAAGTTGAAATTAAAAATTTTGTACAATTCTTTCAATTAGAATATATAGATACACTTATTTATAATTATTAATTTTCCGTAATTGCATGAAATTAAAATCATTTTAGCGAAAAAGAAAATAAAAAGTGAAATTGAAATTCGTGAATTTGTGCCATTTCGAAGTAACAAAAAAAATCTTCGCGGAATTTTACATAAAACCTCTAGCGTGCATCGAGTTCCGCGAAGAGAGCCCCTGTTGCCAGCGAAAAGGGGGAAAGGTAAAGCCTCAAACGTAAGAAAGAGTATAGAGCCAGCGCGCTTGCTTGCCGTCAGGAAAGTTGAAACCGTGCGTCTTTCTATAAAGTGTAGTAGAGTCGCTAATAAAGAACGTGAGTGAGTGAGATAGAGAAAGAGAATAATTATTTTTTTTAGTTGCGCCACAAGTGTCGTTACGAATAAAATCATCTTTTTTTCTATTTCTTATTAGATTAGTAGCGATGAATTTATTATATACGAATGTGTGTGTGAGAAAATTCAAATAGAGTTTTTTTGAGCCATTGTGAAAATTATTAAAGTTCAAGTAAATAGTTTTTTTTATTGTTGAATTAAAGACGTTCATTCTTTTAACAAGAGAAATCGTATACAGTGTTTCATTCAAATACCCCTTTTAAATAATTTTTTTCATTGTAGAAAAATTTTAATACATTTTCTTGACTATTGCGCCTAAATCTTGGACCCTTGAAACCCGAACAAGGGTAACAATTTTTCAAAGGATCCTCTCTATAGGTCTTTCATATAAGTAAGATTTGAATATAAATAAATAAATTTGACGTTTTCGGGAATAGTTAGAGGTCCGGCTATTTATCACGTCGCATATAACAACAAATTTCTTTTATGAACACGTGAATTCCTTTTTAAATCTACTTGCATTGATTTTGTAAACCATTACATATTTTTAAATAGTATTATGCATTTCAATTCTTTTGAAATATCTCTGCATATGTAAATTTGTTAATCATTAGAATTCACAATTATTGTAAAACGAGGTAAAGCGGTCAGGTGTGGACTAAAGCGAGCATTTTCGAATATATGATTTTCTAATTTTTTTATGTTCTTTTAAGTATGAATAATAATAATTTTTTGAACTTCTGTTTATAATTTACAAAAAATTATTGTTACACATAAACAAAAGTACATATAGAGTTAGAAAATCATATATTAAATAATGTTTGCTTTACCCCACTCCTGACCGCTTCACCCCGTTCAACAGTAACTGATGCAATAAACATGTTTTAATAATTAATATAAAAGTAGTGAAAAATAAAATCTGATTCATTATAATTTTTGTATTATAGAGATTCTGAATTCGAGGAACCAGAAAATAATCCAGAACAAGAAGCAGAAAAAAAGTGCATATGTTCGAAACTACCTAATACGAAACTACCTAATAATATTTTAGTTATATTTAAATATATTAACATAATAGTTTGTTATTAATTTTAATCGCTGGTGAAGTAGTGATTTAATTTCAGTAGGAAATAATAACTATTTATTATTGATAATAAAACATAATAAAGTTTGAAACAACAAAAAAATTTATTTTGCAAAAATTATATCATAGAAATCAAAAGTTTTGCACGAGCTATTATTTTCTACTTGCTATTGAAGTGTTTTTTACAACTACAAAAGTATTAGATCGATAACTTTATATGCTTAAAACTTGACAAAAAATAATTAAAAAATTTTTGTAAAAATAGCTGTAAATAGCATTTTTTAAGCCCTTTCCAAATCTTTTTTCTAGCTTAATTATTTAAAAAACTACAGCTAATTGAAAAAAATGCGAAAATTAAAAAAATTTTAAAATTGCCGAAGCAATTATTTTTTTTTCAAATATTGTTAAAAAAATGTAACTAAACTAAAAAGAAAGCATTTAAGGAATACTTTAAAATGCTTTTTTAAAATTTTTTCTAGGATGAAAATTGAAGAAGATACGCTTTTTCAAAGGCGGAGCAAAAATTTGATAACCTGCTCAGAATTATTGCCCGGTACTGTACATACACACATAAAGTTATAAAAATTAATTTTAAAATGGTAAGTATTCATTCCACAAACAGTAATAATATAATAAATAGACAAGAATTTATAGGCAATACTGTTCAAAGTTCTTTTACTGTAGCAACGTTTCTACCTTACAGTTAAAGGTCCTTATCGAGCTAAAAATTTTCAGTTTGATAAGAACCTTGAACTGTAAAATAGAAACGTCGATACAAAAAGAATTTTGAACAGTGTTGCCTATAAATTCTTGTCTATTTATCAAAATTAATTTTAAATCGTAGGAAAATAAAAATAGTATTTTTTTGTCCTTTGTCCGGGAAGCGGCAACTTTTTGATCGTGGCCTGAAACAAAGTTGCCGCTTTTCGGTGCCGTCAAGCATAAAAGTAGTATACGACCCGTGGCCAATAAAAAAGAAAACCACAAACCACATGTTAGTCAACCTCGGCTTCGCCTCGGCTGACAATTACTTGTGATCTGAGACTTTCTTTTTTACTGGCCAAGGGTTGTATGCTATTTTTTTGTACAATGGCACCGAAAAGTGGCAACTTCGTTTCAGGCAGCGGCCAAAAAGTTACAGCTTTCTGGCCAGAGTGCAAAAAAAAATTTTTTTTAAATGTCCCTTCAAATTCTTAATTGTGATTTAAGATTAAGACTTTTTTATATACAATCTTAATTCGTCGGGTTAGTGCAGTAATCGGCTATCCCACAAAACCAAGCAAAAAGCTTCTAAGTCAGTATTTTAAGCAAAAAGTTGCGATTTCAATATTTAAGAGGAGGTAGGAACCATTTGCCGCTTGGCAGTGCTGCGGTCAGGTGAGAGAAAAATATAAAATATTTTTTATTCAGCGATTGATAATTTATTGAGACAATAATATACTTCTAACGTTATCAAAGGCACTAGCCATATATATGTAGAATAATTATTGATGATAATCTTGTTTAAAAAGTCTAAGTTATTGTTATAAAACAAAAAATGCAGTGCGAAGTAGAACCGGCGTGAGCGTGTGTCTACTTTGTTCTTTACTATTACTTTCTCTGTCGCACTTAGGGAAAATACTCATATGTTTACATCGGTTCTACCACGCGCGGCATTTTTCGTTTTATGATAATATTTTAGACTTTTCAAACAATATTAGCATTCTACATATATATGGCTAGTGCCTTTGACAACGTTAGAAGTATATTATTGTCTCGATAAATTATAAATCGCTGAATAAAAAATATTTTCTATATTTCTCTCATCTGACCGCAGCGCCACCCTGTATAGAGCGGCAAATGGTTACGACCCCCTCTTAAGGCAAAAATCCGCTATTTCTTATGTTTTCAACACTAAGATAACAGATTTTTGCCTAAAGTATTGAGATAACAGCTTCTTGCTTAAAATACTGAAATTAAAGCTTTTTGGTTGAATTGATGAGACAGACGTTTCTTGCACAAACCCGACAAATTCAATAAAAAATAATAAAATAGATATATTTTATATTATTATACTGTTTTATTTCCGTAGGAATACATTCATAGAACTCTTTATATTTGTTATCTTAAAAATTTACAGATACAAAGAAATTTAAAATAAGTTTTACTGAACCCTGGTGGAACATTAACTATTTTTTGGTCATAATTGCTGAGCTAAGTATGTTAAAATTACACTCATCTAAAAATTATGTTTGAAGTATTTCCAGACTTTCTAGATAAGTGTAATAACTCAGCAAGCAATTGTGACCAAAAAATGGTTAATTTTCTACCAGGAAACTTCTAAAAATATCTAAATAAACTCCAAAACAAGTTTTGCCGAATCCTAACTAAACTTAACGATTCATTTTCAAAAAATTAAAAATATTTTAATGCAGTTCGAAATAAGTTCTGCCAAACCTATGCAAAACTTGACTATTTATTTTTGAAAATTTGAAAATATTCGGATTAAGTTTGATATAAGTTTTACAAAAGTTCTGTGAAACTTCATTTATTATTTAATCAAATTTGAAAATATCCAATCAAAGTTTAAAACGAGTTCTGCCAAATTTTTGCGAAACTTGAGTATTTATTTTTAAAAATTAAAAATTTTCAAATTAAGTTTGATGTAAGTTCTATTAAAGTTCTGCAAAACTTCACTAATTGTTTTATCAAGTTTGAGAATATCTAAATAAACTTTAAAACAATTTTTGCCAAACCAGTGCGAAACTTGACTATTTATTTTAAAAGTTAGAAAATATTCGAATCAAGTTTGATATAAGTTTTGCCAAATTTCCGCAGAACTTTACTATTTTATTAAGTTTGAGAATATCCAAACAAAGTTTAAAGCAAGTTCTGGCAAACCTGTGCAAAACATCCTTATTTTTTTAATAAAGTTTTGGATGTCTCATTTTCCGAATCAGATATGAACATAAGCCAAACAAAACTTTTGCCTAACTTTTCCTGAACTAAATTTTTTCACGCGGGAAGCCATACTGATAGAGCCTTTTTTAATCGAAAAAAATTTTACCCCCTCTTCTGGTATGGTCAAAAGGTATAGGCGGAGCATTGTTATGAAGAAGATTACTTTCGAGTATTTACACGGCATTGCAACTTGTGTAGATGATAGAATTAAATATTTAACTACGCTTGTTAAAGGTGTTAGTGTGTGTGCAGAAGAAATTGTTGATCTCGTAAAAAAATTGTGTGTTGTTAGATATGGATTTTAATTAAATAAATAAGGCATTGTTAATTACAAGAATGGAAAATAGAATAAAAAAACCTGAAAATTGTATTTTTAAAACCGAAATTATCTGTGTATTTCATACAATTACAGCACTTTATGTGAGACCGCATTAAAGTGAGCATCGTCTCAATCAGTAGCGAGAGGGGATATTAAAAGAACTGTACGCGTCTTCACGAGCGCGCACGTATACGCCCATGTTAGCAACACCTACTTGCGGGCTCAGTGATAAACGTACGATCTCGTATATTAAAGCATATAATTTCAATGTACATGAATCTCTCTCTCTTGTAGCGCTAATAAGGAGCGGGACTGCGAGAGATGGGAGATGATACCAGCGGTATGGCAGCGCCGAAAAACCGATGTATCCTGTGAAATTGATGATGAGAGCAACGGCACTCTTGTGCCGTCGCTTTTCAAATAAAGTTCTCTTAAACATACCCAACGAGTCGAATAAAACCTTTCTTCTTATTCAAGTTCGAAGGACAGCAAAAGAGTACAAAATACGTACTTCGTACCTGTGTGAACTTGAATAAGATTATCATTAAATATACGCGTGTAAAGTCCGCGGTTTAACATTATAAATCTTAGTAATTTAATATATTGAATCACGTGTGTGAAGTGGTAGTGTTGTTACCTTCACAAATTAAATTATAAATTGTAATAGCTAAAAGGGCACATTTTATATACCTTGGATTTACGTGCTGATCGCAAAGTGTTTGACTTGGTTCATGCATGTATCTGCAAGTATAAGTACAAAAATACGCGTTGTAAATTCACGCGCTACTAGTCGATGCAAGAGGCATAAATAGATGTTTTCTCCTGTTGACTGCATCCTAATATCCCTCTGAAATAACATAAATTTAAAGGGTTAGATCTAACATAAGGACCCGATTCTGGCAAGCAAGAGGTCTTGTCAGTGTACGGTCTAGCGACGTCTAACTTTATCACACCAAATAATTAAAGCGATAAATACAACGAGCTAGTACGTGAAGCGGTTAGGCGCACGTTAAACTCGGAGTACTTATATATCTGGCATCCATCTTGTCTTGCTTGGACGCACGATTAACTTTATACTCGAAACGATCGTTTCTGAGAGTAAGACAGGGTGAGATGTCGTGGTGTATGGTGCTTTAAATCACCATATACTAATAAAAAAGTGCGTTATAAGTATTTATGACGTCACACATGTTGATTCAATTGTAGCTGCGTTTAATGATCTTGTAGATATAAAATAACTATGAACTTATTCAATGTATCGATAAAATAATATCATACGCTATACTTAATAATTTTGTTCGCTACACATATACTGTAATTTTATCCACTATATATTTTATAAAACAATAAACGAAAAATATTGAGTATACTTACCATCTTCCTGTTCTTGACCAATATCACACCTTATCCTAATAAAGTTGTGTTTTTTTCAAGTTTAAAAATAATTTTATTAAGAGGAGGTCGAGTATATCTGTCCTTTTCTAATCAAAAAATTGATTTTTCTACAAAAATTAATAATTGTAGCAAAAAATAAGAAAAAAGCCCCATCTTGTATAATGAAAAGCTAGATTTTCTTTTATAAGGAAAAATTATTTTTATCGCTTTGTTTTTAAGAAAACCTTGAATGAATTGTCTATCCTAACCTATATTTGTTAAGTTTTTCAAGTTTTTCTTCAAAACGAATCGATAAAAATAATTTTTCCTCATCAAAGAAAATATTGCTGTTTATGATACAAGATGAGGCTATCTCCTTATTTTTTGCTATAATTATTAGTTCTTGCGAAAAAATAAATTCTTTGATTAGAAAAGGACAGAGATATACGACCTGCTCTTAATAAAATAAATTAATTCTAAATTTTGCTTGACTAATTTGAACAGTTTGATAAATTTCAAGGATAAATTAAAAAAATTATTTTTTTATATACATTTTTTTATAAATATTAGTAAAAAGCTAGTCATTCTTAGATTGAATAATCTATATATATATATATATATATATATATATATATATATATATATATATATATATATACAGTGCGTCTCATAACTATAGAAACACCCAATCGTCATATGTCATAAGTACATTATGTGTTGTAAAAAGGTGCATGTCTCGGTAAAACTTGTTTTTACATCTTATAAATGAATGAACCTGATGAACTTTATTGGTATAAAGCTTTATAAGGCATAAAAATAATGTATTTATCAACATTATTATAATATAACTATAGAAACACTTTCGAAATTCACAAATTTAACTATTTAAAACATTGACCCTATCACCTCAGAGTTAAGGTCATTACAAGTTCAAATCTGCAAAATTGATTGCAAGCATATTTAAACATTATATATGTATGTTTTTGAGGTCGCTAAATCCGAATCCGTGATCAGTTTGACTCCATTACCTCAGTATGAAGGTCATTTATTTTTTCTTACTATACCTTACTCGTTTCTCATCAAATGATCAATGCGAAGGTTTCGTTTAAGGTTTTTTCTTAATAGTTTTATAATCTCTTTTCAACATCCAGCAGTAATCGGCCAGCATACTAGTATCCCATCTACCTTGATAATGCTTCTCCATTACTTTCATGTCTTGGTGACAACGCTCTCACTGTTCTTTACTACGATCTCTACAGCTGTCAGAATAACTATCCAAGCGGTCGTGTAGAAAATGTAATTTGTAATTCATTAGGCAACTTATTTTCGCAAAGTTCTCAACCATTTTAGATATCATTTCTTTGTAATTTGGGCTTCTGCGATTACCCAAAAAGTTTTCAGTAACTTCCTTAAGCTGAACCATGCAGCTCTTTCAATGTTTGTCATGGAACTAATAAACTGATCATCAGATATAATTTTTCTAATGTTAAATCTGTTTTGTCACAAAAGACATAAATCTTGGCGCCTCATGATTTAAGAGGGTTTAATATCCTAAAGACCTCGGGTATTACACTGACTAGTCTTAAGGTTAAAGCGATCTGGGAGAAAAAAAAATATGAAAATAAAAAATTGGAAGGCATTCGAAAGTTCACACTAAGGGAACTTTCTATCGAATCTCTCTTTTACGGAGATTTGACGGAATGCCGGTGTTAGTAATATAGAGAATTGCTATGTGGACAACTGCGTTTAATTGGCAACCGTCGACAATTATCGTTCACTCAAGCTGATTTCAGCTGGTAAACGATACGCAATTATTAAAATTAGGTTAGTAATAGAGAATATTGTAGGAGAAAAAAAGGAAAAAGATTTTAACTTTAAAATTAAATTTATTATAAAAAGAAATAAATCACTTACTTTTTAGAGATGAGAGAGATGTCACTTCGAAAATTGTTGTAGATGTAAATAAAATTGTGTATATGAACTAATAAAAACTTAGACAAATAGGGCCTTAAAACCGAGTACGTAAAAATATAAATTTAAAAAATGGTTTACAAACACTTAAAATTCAGTAAATGTAGAAATTTTAAAAATCAGTGTACTAAAACTCAGTACGTGAAAACTTGAAAAATAGTGAGTTGAAATCTTGAAAATAGTGTGTCTGGGTGTAGGGAATCAGTCCTATACATATGTACTTATCTTCGAGAAAAACACCGCCCCCTTCCTTATTTCATCCACTAAAAAATCAGTGACTATTTAGTGGGAGTTTTAATGTTTTAGTTCTCTCTCTCTCTCCTCTCAAAAACAAATATAACAAAATTGAAATATAAAATTATTCCTAGATAAAAATTATGATTTAATTATTTATAAAAATGCTTAGAACTAAGTTGGCAGAACACCCAATTTATGAAAATAGTATGTGAATAACAAGTTTAGTATTCATCATATTAAAAGAAAAACGCTATGATAGTTACATTAAATTATATTAATTATTAAACGGAATTCTGTTGTGTTCAAAAAAAAATTATTCATTTCAAGTGAGCTAAATAATTTAATAATTAAGTACTTACGCAAAAAAAATATCTAATGATGTGAAATTTTATTTTATTATAGTTATATGGCTGATAAATATTTAAATCTGTTTTTATGCATTACGTTATTCTGCGCGATATTGTTTTTAAATGGTGATATACTGATGTAATATTATTAATTTAAATAATCTGACTGCGCTGAGAAAAAAACATAGTTGACTTTATTTCGTTCTCTAGTAACTACAACCATTTTATTCTAGTAATCAATATATAGTCAGGTTAACCTTTTACATTAGTGGCATTTATTAGACGCAACATAGAAGGAATTACTAAAGTCTTTATAAGTATTTTAACAATCTTTTTTAAACTGGACTAACCAAAGTTTTAAGACTTTTTAGTCTTTCTGAGTTTTATTGGTTCTTGTTATTTTATCTATTTATATTATGTTCTCTATTTACGTTTGTAAATTCTAATAATATGAAAATTAATAGTATTATTTATTGTGTAGCTTTTGAAGTTAGGATCTATTCATCATGTGCTACTAAATGCCTATCGGAGAATTCAGTTGCATTTACTATGTTGCTGTAGTAAGGGAGGGAAACAGTACATTGGTTAATCTCATCCTTCTAAACGTAGTAAAGCCAACTATGTTTTTTTTCTCAGTGTGTGATGCAAACACTGAGATTATTTATTACATGCACTTTTTGTACTCGTGTGACAAAATAAATAAATATCTATCTTGTGACGTCCTACCAACTTATGGCTAGTAAGACGCACTTTAATTGAGTCTTATCCTTGCCTAATTACGGCCTTGTAAATGTGAGGCCGTTAACCAGACAAGTCGCTATGCCGTCTGGTGCGGGATCGAGTGTGTCAGTGTGTAATGTGTGTGTAGTTATTTTAAGGGTTAGTAAAGGATTAGTTATGTTATGGGTAATGCCCGTTAATACTGAAAACCAAGTGCCTCAGTATGCAGGGCTTTACCCTTTAGGATGGGACAAGGTAAGGTGTTGCTCGCCGCAACTCTTTATTTAATTTCTACAAAGTAATGATACAGCGTAAAGTTAGCGGACGCGCAAGCATGGAAGAATCATCAACGATGTTGGTGATTCTTCGATGTTTGACGGGTGCTTCGAACAGCAAAAGCGAGTTAAGCTGAGTTGAGGCGAGGCAGAAGAGAGCCTTTCTCTCTGCTTGCCCGCTTTTATAGGCGCTGGACTCCAGTCCCCTCTTCTCTAGTTGCTTGGCACCGCTGGCGTTTGCGTGCGTGGTCCTGCTTTTCTCATGCGTGCTGAGCCAATATGAGGCTTAAGGGGAGTCCTCATACCGACATAGAGTTCTACCTTATCTATATTTAAATTATGAATATTAATAAATTTGTAACTATTCATGACTGAAATTCGTTGGAGAGGCACATTCTTAAAAATGCCAAAGAATTTATTGCAACGTTAAGAGTCTGCTGTATACCGACACAGTTACATATTTTACCGAATCTGTTTAAAATTTATTTTTTATAAAAACTAATAACACGAGGCAAAAATAAAGAGATTGTTTCGATTTGTATAATAGAAAGCAATATTTTCTCTGACAAGAATAATTTAATTCCACCACTTTATTTTCAAGAAAAGTTGGAATAACTTGAAAATTTCATTATTCGACACTAATTTCTAATTTTCTAAGTTTTTCAATTTTTCTTAAAAACGAAGCGATAAAATTAATTTATCCTAATCAGAGAAAATATTACATTTTATTAAACACATCGAAATCATCTCTTTATTTCTGCTACTAGTTGCTAATTTTGGGGGAAAATCAATTTTTTTATTAAAAAAAGGACAGAGATACGGCGGCCTCTTAAAAGACAATATAAGGGTAAAAATAAAGGCAAAAACTGCTTAATACGATAAACTTTTCAATGTAGTTATGAATAATCGTATTATGCAGTTTTTTCTTTATTTTCACTGTTATTCTGTCGTTTAACGTTGCAATAAATTCTTTAGAATGTTAAGAATGTGCCTCTTCTATGAATTTTAGTTAAAAATAGTAAAATTTTCATTCAAATGCATAATTCAAATGTAGATAAGATAGATCTCTGTACCGGTATGAGGACACCCCTTAAGTGCGCTCTCGATGTATGATGTACACACATGTATATCTTTGAGTGTGTGTGCGTTTCAGGAGCGTATGAACTTTTCGCGCTCATGCTTTTATTCTTTTAAATTCTTTTAAATTATACTAACTTAAATTCTTAATTAGTGAACTATATTAATTTTTATTAATAGATTATTATCTAATTACGCTATTTATCGCATGTAAATATATTATATTTATTAATTTTAGCGATTAAAAGCCTATAATATGACTGGGCGCTCACAATCTATATATAATTTTTATGTTCTAAACCTATGTGTTCATTGTCTAAAAAAAATGACATCATCATAAAAACAATTTTAATCTTAAAATAACTCATATGTAGATGTACTAATTTTGCATGTGTATATTAATTGAAGATTAAAGAATAAAAAAAAAATTTTTTAATGCATGCAAGCGTACAACTACATTACAAGTTTACAATATTAAAAAATATTATTTGAAATTTTTAATAGCTTTCTCTCCTTCTTTTTCAAGAGTTTTGTAAATAATATTCAATTCAACAAGCACAGATTAAAAATAAGGAAAACATACATTTTCCTTATCCATCTGAGCTGTTTAAAATTTTTAGGAAAAGAAAATTATTAATTTTCTATTTTATTACTTCTAGTTAAAAGAATTCAAAGCAGTATATGAAAAAACAGTAGATAGTAGTATACATCTGATATTTTTAACGCAAAAAAAAATTATCCATTAGTAGGCTTAGCGAGAACGTTAACAGTATGTATCTGTGAGCACGTGTTTGGGAAAAGCAATAAATTTTGGATTTTATGAGGGTCACCGAAAAGTTAAGTCTGCTAGTGTCTCTTTTGCTATGGGTAGCCAGCGTTGGGGTTCGATTATTTTTTTGTACCACAATGCTATGTTCAGAGTGTACCAGATCAAGAATTCGATGATATAGCTAAGTTCGGATAGCGTAATTTTTAATTTTGAAATAACTAGATCAAAACTAGTGATGAATTGCGAGGTAGCCTGTAAACTCGCACGTGGATTTAATTGTAAACAAATAATAAGATTCAGAAGAAGCAAGAATCATCTAAAGTTAATTGGTATGTTAAATATAAAAAAGTTAATTTTAAGTTGAGTTTATTTTAGAAATATTAAAATAAAATATAATTATATTAATTATGGAAAAAACTATTATGAATTAAGAGCAACACTTGAATGAGTAAGGTAATAATGAACAATAATCTTAAAAAGAAGAGCTTTTGAGTTCATAAAATTAGAATTTCAAAAATTAAAATATTTACTTATTATAATTCTAATGCCATCATGTGAAAATCTGATAAATACTCAAAACGCAGGGACACGATTGATTTTTTATTTCTGTGAGGAAAGAAGAAGCTAATTAGCTTATGTTGTAAATTAATTGAAGCAGGTAAATTATTATATTATAATCTCTCCATTATTCCTTAACCTATTTTACATTTGTGTCAGCATGACTTATAAAAAATACATACAAAATACTTAACAATATCAACAAAATAAAAGCTTTTTTTTCTTTATAATCCTAAATGACAAGACTTGATATTTATTAATATTTTTTTTCACAATGTCTAAAATAAACTGTTTCTTAAATATCAATCACTAAATTTCAACTAAACAATTAGTATACATGTACTAGGATAATGAATAATAAACTTTTATACGTGAACTGAAGCAAGTTTATTTTGTTGAGATTTAGTTTTTAAAATATTTTATGATTCTTTGCTAAACAACCAATTTAAATTCATGTGAATATTAAAAAATCATTTTTCTCTCTAGAAAGCGAAGACGCTGTTGTTTTTCTTCTGTTGCCTCAAATTCTAGGAGTACTATTATGTAAAAGGAAAGATGCAGATCACATTTATGGCTCTTTACCTCAAGACATTATAGAGATTGCTGTAATTTCAATGTAGAGGTATTGAGTATTGTTTTAAAATTAATTTCCTTTACTAAAATATTTATTAAAGTTAGAATTTCTTTAATTTAATTTTGAAAACTTTAACTTGTAATTTATGTATGTTAAGGGTAATTCTTTTTCAGTCAGTTAGTGTAAAATAAAATAAACTTACACTAGAAGAATTTCCGTAACTTACTAAAATTTTAAACATTATCTAAAATTAATTCTTATATTATAGAAAAAATTATTGAATTTGGAGAAATAGCTGAGTGGTCAAAATAATAATAAGGAATAAACAATAAAAAGAAAGCTGTAACATATGAATGATGTATATAATGGCATTAAATTATTGAATAATATTATAATTAATGAAAAAAGCATTGTTGAAGAATGTTGAAACAAAAACAGGAATATGTAAATTTCTATTTAAAATTAATAAATATTTACCTATCCTCTTAATGGTTTGAGCTTATGTTGTTGCATGGATTAGCTAAAAATAATTGAATGAAGAGTAAAATTCTTACAGAATAATAAGCTTCTTAATCATTGATTAGTATTTACATTAGCAAATTATATTATATGTTACTATTTAATTGTTGTACACACGTCAAAAAGCGTCTAAGTATGTTTAATCGAAAGTCAGCTGTAAGTAGTCCTCTGCAGTTTGTTACATACAATGTCTTATCGAAAAGATAGATAAAAAAAATATAAAATACAAATGATAAAATGTCACTGTAAGTGATTTGCAGGTAATAAAAAAATATACTTGATAATTGCTGATGTTTAGTTTTCAAGTAATATATAATAAAGAATTTGAACTTTCTTATAAAAATGCTTAATTTGTTTAAAAATGATAATTAGAAATTTAGACATTTTTATAAATCATAAATAAATTGTTTGACGGCTTAAAAATCTTTGAAATAAGTGAAATGTGGAATTTTGGTTTCATTATTGTAAACAAATATTTTATTCACTCAAATTTATTTTGTTAAACTAATTATTCAGCTAATGTACAATATTTCATGTATATATCAATTCCAGATATTCGCACAATTTTGTTGAAAAAATTTGACGGTACCGAAACGCTATATGTGAAAATAATTTCTTTTAAATCTATGTCATTTATTAAAATGTCTTATTTAAGTTGTACTATTTTTTTTATCTTCGAAATGTGATATTAATTAAAATCAAAATCTTTATTTTAATTTTCTGAAGTATAAAATTGGTTATAAATAATATTTCATTATAATTTTTAACGTTGTTGCGTTTATGTTATCATAGCGATGCTAATTAGTCATGGAGGTTTTCACGGTATTGGTGAACAAAGCGAGTAATAACATTTTTAGCTTTTAGGTACCATTTTCTTGTATTATGTAGGTATTACAAAATTTAAATGCTTTGCAGTACTAAATATTTCAGTACTAAATAAGCATATTATTCAATTTAAAAAAAAATATAATTGGAAGCCAATATTATGATTATCAAAACTTTTAAAATCATTTATTATCAAAATTTACTTTTCTTTAATAAATAATTAATTTACTTGATTATTGACATTTAATTTCTGATATTGAAGCATAATTTTATTAATTAACTATGATATAAAATAAGTATATACATAAATAAATTATGAAAAATATATTTTATGAAAGTAAAAATATTCGCTTATATTATTTTACTTGCTTAGTATATTTCTTTGTTGCAAGTTTTAAATATTGCATAATTTTATTCTACAATAAGATTTATTTTGAGGATGTGAAAATCATATATAAATAATATTAAAAGCTGTTTATTTATTTTACGCGTAGTTTTTATGAAATAAGAGTTTGTTTAACTTTGTCTTACAAACGGAATTCTAAGATATAATATTTAAATCATCTAGTACAAGAAGAAATTTGTTCAAGAAAATCTTTACCCTATTGAAAAAAACCACATGGGATCCCTTATGGGTTTTCGTATGAGATCCTTTATGGGGTTTCAGCGCGGGATCCTACATGGGATCCCATATGGGGTTCTATAAAAGGTTCACAAACTCAATTTTTTAAATATAATATGAGACCATATATGGGATCACATATGGGGTCCCATAAGAGGTCTACAAACTCAATTTTTAAATATAATATGGGACTACACATGGGGTGCCATAAGAAATGCACAAACCCACTTCGCAATACAATATGGGACCACATATGGGATCCCATACAGGGTCCCATAAGAGGTTCACAAACTCAATTTTTTAAATATAATATGGGACCACATAAGGGATCACATATGGGGTCCCATAAGAGGTCCACAAACTCAATTATTTTTTTAACTATAATATGAGATCGCATGTGGAAAAGCATACGGGATCCCATAAATGGTCTATAAACTCAATTCTAAATACTATATGGGATCACATATGGGATCCCATACAGGGTCCCATAGGAGGTTCATAAACTCAATTTTTTAAATATAATATGGGACCACATAGGGGATCACATATGGGGTCCACAAACTCAATTTTTAAATGTAATATGGGACTTCACATGGGGTCCCATAAGAAATCCACAAACCCAATTCTAAGTACAATATGGGACCACATATGGGATCCCAAGTTACATTTAGAATTAAGTTTCTAGACCCTTAATGAGATCCCATATGCTTTCCCATATGCAATCCCATATTATAGTTAAAAAAAATTGAGTTTGTGAACCACATCTGGGGCCCCATGTGGGATCCCGCATATTTGAAATTGAGCTTTATCGACCTCACATGGGATCCCATATGCAGTCCCATACACGGAAAACATTTCGCACGTTGCGACGATGCAAATTCAAGCATCGCGCTTAAAGCTTAGTACCCGGGCTCAGCCGCTACGAGGCGCTACTCCCGCAACGGGAATAGCGAGCTCCATAGCATATATAACCAGCCGGCAGCCGGCTCAGCCCAGTCCTCTCTCCGCTCTCGCTGTGTAGAGAAGTTATGCTCTGCACAGTTAAGAGTACCCTTACCTGTATCCTTTTCCTTCAATCTGTGTAGTAGGGGGATTCCACTACACAGACTCCTCTCTCTCTTTACTATGTAAAGAAGTTATGCTTTACATAGTAAAAACCTCTATCCTTATCCTATCTATGTAGTCGGGGGATTCCACTGCATAGATACTCCTCCACCTACCGCCACCGTAACCGCCGTCGATAAAATAGATCCCGCGTTTACCCGCCGTAACTAATCGTTAACAATATTTGCGCTGTAGATATTAATGTAATTTCTTTTGTTCTTTATTTTCTTTTCACAGACGGCTTCTAAACACCACGCCATCTGCCGGTGAAAGCATGGAACCATAACACCCTTTATTTTTCACACCGACGGTCAAAAGAAATTATTTCTTTTTTTTATTCGATTTAATTAATTTAAAGAATAGATTTTTATGTTTGCATTTTCATTATGTTTTTATACCGTCGTTGTAAACGTTCTTTGCTTTATTATTAATAAATGGACAAAAGTTTAATTTAAACCAAATACACTTATTTACCTAGTTCCGCAAAACCTTTCCTGTAATTCCAACCCGCCGTTTACATCTCTAGTATTAAGTTTATTTATTTTTTGTTTTAAGCCTTTAAATTTCAATATTAATATAGATTATTATTTCTTTTCTTTACAAAGTTAAATTCTTAAATTACATTTATTATTTTTTTTCTTTCTTTTCATTATTAAGTTAATTCAGTAAAAATCAATTTAGTTATTAAGTTTGAACTTTGGCTTTTATCCACCGCCGTAGATCATCCTCGCAAAAGTCTGATGCAACCGCAGCTCATCCAGAAAAGCCAAACGTTACATGGCACCCTGCGAACAGGGACCGGACTAAATTAACTACTATCAAAATGTTTCTTTTTTTTTATCATTTTTGTTTTTTTTACCGAGTTAATTTATAAATTCTGCAACTTAAGTTGCATGGCGCTCGAAAAACCTCGTCCGTTATAAACCTTTGTAAAACAGGTAAATAAGTATTTCCTTGTTTTCACCCCGCGTACTCATTTTAGATCAAAATGCATAAGCAATGGGTTTATGCGTTAACCCCTAGCAAACTCTTAGAAAATTTAAGAGAAGCTCGTTTAAGCACGGCCGGTACTATCGTAGAACAACGTGCTTTATTCTTAAAATACGTCAAAAATCATCCGGATCTATTTGAAAGCATGCCCGAAGATCCGCCCGATTATAATGAAGAAAGCGATAAGACACGAGATCAATTATGGCTCGCTCAAGCATCCGGTGCTATCAACACGAGACCTACCGACGCGTTTTCAATGAATGCGAATCCACCAACACATCGCGACGGAAACTCATTCGCCAACCCGCCAGTCATCGTGCACATGCCGAATGACACCGTTCGCACCATAGATCAGATGCGGAAGTGGAATTGTCACTTCGAGGGTCGAGATTTATACTCTTTCTTAGTAAGAATTCAAGATTTAAAAACCGCGTATGAAATATCCGACGCAAAATTCTTACAAGGCTTTCCGGAATCACTGCGCGGTGACGCACAATTATGGTTTCGAAAAAGTTCCGCTCAAATCAACTCTTTTCAACAGTTAATCACCCGTCTAAAAGATTATTACTTATCGCCCAGTGAACTTCGAAACCTTGATCGTTTAATAATAGACCGGAAACAAGGCGAAAACGAGGACATCCGTAAATATGTAACTTCTCTCGCCACTCGAATGCGACGACGCGGTAATGTAACGGCCGAACAACAACTAGAAAACATCTACAGCAATATGCGACCCGTGTTACGCCTCCATATACGCAGATCAGATTTCACATCCATCGAACAGCTAATCCAACGCGTCGAAGAAATCGAGGAAGTTAAAACCCAAATGAAGGACACGAGGCCACCCGTTAGACCAGAGCGCTTAAACACCGCGGCGTTTAACACCCAAGAGTACTCGTGCTCACTAAACTGCTGGAACTGTAAAGGCAAGGGTCACGATCGGTATCATTGTAAGAAAACCGGAAAAATTTTTTGTTCATTTTGCGGTAAGGACGGTACAATGACTAAAAACTGTCGCTGCGAGGGTGCGGAAAACTCAAGGCGGGTCGGCCGGAATTAGGCGATCGACCGACCCCAGCGTCCCGTCATTCGCATCAAGTCCAGGAAAACCGCTGTTTCATCCACTTCCGGATAGGTAAAAAAACGCTGGAAGCTTTAATAGATCCGGGCTCAATAACTTCTTTCGCGAGACCAGAAGTCATTAACCACTGTTTACAATCCGGTTGGACCAGTAAAGAAGAACACTGGATCATTGGTTTGGCTAACGGATCCGAAACTTTTTCAAATCAATCCATTTTCGGGTTTTTCCTGTATAAAAACCACCATTTCAGACATAGTTTCTCGATACTAAGTAACTTATGTTTTGACTTTTTGCTCGGAATGGACCTGCTAAATAAACTCGGGATTAAAATCTCGCTGCAAGGACAAATAATAAAACCTACACGCGGCCCTGCTAGTATGCAATGCGGACAAATGTGCTTAACGAACCCGACAGCCGGTTTACACTCTCTTTCTCCAGACGAAGAAGCACGGTTAAAAGAATTTCTAGAAGTAGAATTAGCTAAATTTCATGACGTCAGCGGTCGAACTCCACTAATTGAACACGAAATCAAGCTGCTGAATCCCACGCCGATTAAACAGCGATATCGACCGCGAAACCCCGCCACCCAAGCGATCATAAATCAAGAGGTCGATAAGATGCTCGCAGAAGGCGTCATAAAACCATCGCATAGCCCTTGGAGCTCACCGGTAGTCCTCGTGAAGAAGAAAGACGGAAAACCGCGTTTTTGCATCGATTTCCGCAGATTAAACTCAGTGAGTAAAAAGGATGCCTATCCTCTGCCGCAAATTATCGCAATTCTAGACCGTTTACGCAACGCTAAATATTTGTCAACGATAGACCTTAAAAACGGATATTGGCAAGTACCGTTAACATCTCAAAGTTGCGCCACCACTGCATTTACGGTGGCTGGCAAAGGCCTCTTCGAATTTACAGTTATGCCTTTTGGCCTGCACTCGGCAACCGCAACTTTTCAGCGATTATTAGATCGCGTAATCACCCCAGAGTTGGCACCTAACGCGTTCGCGTATCTAGATGACATTATTGTCATTTCTTCTTCTCTAGACGAACATCTGCAACATCTAAATGCCGTGTTTTCCAGACTTCGTCAAGCAAATTTACGGCCGAATCCTGACAAATGCGTTTTCGCTCGAAAAAGTCTTAAATATCTCGGTCACGTGATAAATGAAAGTGGCTTACACACCGATCCAGATAAAATCACTCCTTTAGCCGATCTACCGCCGCCTAAAAATGTAAAAGAATTACGCCGATTTTTAGGTTTACTATCATGGTACCGTCGGTTCGTAAAAGACGCTTCTCGTATAGCCGCGCCATTGAACTTGCTACTACGCAAACAAGTCAGATGGAAATGGGGCGATGCCCAACAAAAAGCTTTCAATCATATCGAAAGACCAACTAACTTCCGCGCCGATTCTCACTTGTCCTGATTGGACTAAAACCTTCTCTTTACAAACCGACGCAAGTCTCGAAGGACTCGGAGCCGTGCTTACCCAGGAGATCGAGAATAAAGAACACGTAATAGCCTACACCAGTCGTTCCTTAACAAAAGCGGAACGTAACTACACGATAACGGAATTAGAATGCCTCGCAGTTAAATGGGGAATTTGGAAGATGCGAGACTATCTAGAAGGGTATCATTTTATCGTTATCACCGACCACCAGTCGTTAAAATGGTTAGATAAAATAGATAACCCCTCCGGTCGTTTAGCCCGTTGGGCATTAGAATTAGGCCAGTGGGACTACGAACTCCAATATAGGCGTGGCGCGGAGAATACAATCGCCGACCTCCTGTCCAGACAACCAGCTAACACATGCGCAACCGCTCCTGTACAAAACGCATGCACATGGTACGACGACCTTTTGTCAAAAGTCCGGCAAAACCCGCAAAATCACCTGGATTTTTGCATAAAAGACGGTCATCTTTTTCACCACCGTATTCACGATCTCAACTTAAATTATCTAGACACGGGACCGGAATGGAAAATGTGCATACCTTCGTATCTAAAAGAAAAAGTACTGCACGAAGTACACGACGACGTCACCGCCGGTCACCTAGGCATTTTTAAGACGCTTGCTCGTCTCTCTCAACGTTATTATTGGCCTAGAATGCTAACGGATGGCGCGTCATACGTAAAAAAATGCCAAAGTTGCCAAAAACACAAAGTGTTGCAGAAAAAGCCACCCGGCTTAATGCATGCCACTCCGGTAAACGCACGATGGGAAATGGTCTCGATTGACTTAGTAGGCCCGTTACCTAGGTCTAAGGACCAAAACACTCTTTTGCTCGTAATGCAAGACCGTTTCTCGAAATGGGTTGAACTTCGCCCTTTACGTAGAGCCACGGCCAAAACGGTAATAAAAGCCCTAAAAGAGCAAGTCATTTTTCGACACGGTTGCCCCGCCACGGTCGTCCGCGACAACGGCGTTCAATTTAAAAGCCACGAAATGGCCACCTTTTTGAATCAATGCGGTATTAAACCCCGCTTTACTCCGAATATATACACCGCAATGCAACCCTGTCGAACGTGCAAATCGCGTCATCAAAACTATGATACGGCAATACATCGGGAATCGACACAACGACTGGGACAAAAAGCTAGCCGAAATAGCTTTCGCTTATAATACAGCCCGCAGCGAATCCACAGGCTTCACTCCCGCCTACTTAAATACCGTTAGGGAATTCATAGCCCCCGGGGCAATAAACCAGAACCACGAAAAGAATAACACCCTAAACGAGATTAATAAATTAAAAGATGCGCTAGAACTCGCGAAAAACAATCTCGCTCAGAGTTTCAACAAACAAAGCCGTTATTATAATCTCCGCAGAAGGAACTGGAAGCCGAGCTTAAATGACTTTGTCTTAAAAAGACACTATACGCTGTCAAATAAAGCTGCCGATAAAGCCGCAAAACTATCGGAAAAATACGTGGGTCCGTTTAAAATAATAAAAATCACGTCACCGGTAATCTACGATCTTAAAGCACACGACGGCCCGATCACCCGCCATGTGCACATAAAAGATTTGAAACCAGTAAATTAACGTGCCCCGTGCGCCACCGCTCCGTGAAAATACAAAAAAAAAATTAATTAAGGGGACCAATACACCCTCCGCTAAACCGACCAGCCCGCGTATATAAGGAGCAGCACACTCGCTCAGTGCATCACTAACCATCGTCGCATACACATCACACGCTCAAGATGGAAAACCAGGCTTCAACCAACAAAGAACCGTCGTACGATGTCAATTACTTCATAGCGAAGCCACCGACACGTACGATGCGCCTTACATCGCCTAAACGCCTCAACAACAAAAAGCCACTCAACAAACCAGTGGTCGTAAGCAGTGTTACTCCATCTGCCGAACTTCGACGTTTGGTCGAGGAGGCCCGACGCCGGCACGCCAAGCTAATGGCCAAAGCTACGGTCGCGCCACCAGAAACTTCAACGCTCGCCCCTCGTCCAACCGACCAGCAACCATCGACACCGAAGGAGCCAACACCGACACCACCACCAACGCAAGCATCATCATCACCGGCACCAGCACCAGTACCGACACCAACATCAGTGCCCACGGATCTGAAAGGGAGACAGTTAATCACCGCTACCCTGGAAGACGGAGTTGTGGTTAGATACCCACTGGGGATACGAAGATGCCGGACCTTCGCCAATGGTTTCCGTTATACGTTACACCTGGACAAGACTACCGGAGCCATAGTAAAGTTGGTAGACAAACGACGTGTTGGTGAGATTATTCTTTTCATTTATATTTGTAAATATTTTATACATCATTCCGCGGAATATTTTTTTTTTTAGAATAGATTGTTTTAATGTACAAGTAAGCTTAAACATAGTATTTAATTTTCTTTTTCTTACATTATTTTTAATTTGATTCTTAGTTCTAAGTTAAACATTTTGATTTTTTTCGCTTATGATTAAGGTTACTTACAGTTTAGATTAATTCTTAATTTGTTGCGCAAGCTTCACTCTCCAAAACAGGGGGGGTGTGCGACGATGCAAATTCAAGCATCGCGCTTAAAGCTTAGTACCCGGGCTCAGCCGCTACGAGGCGCTACTCCCGCAACGGGAATAGCGAGCTCCATAGCATATATAACCAGCCGGCAGCCGGCTCAGCCCAGTCCTCTCTCCGCTCTCGCTGTGTAGAGAAGTTATGCTCTGCACAGTTAAGAGTACCCTTACCTGTATCCTTTTCCTTCAATCTGTGTAGTAGGGGGATTCCACTACACAGACTCCTCTCTCTCTTTACTATGTAAAGAAGTTATGCTTTACATAGTAAAAACCTCTATCCTTATCCTATCTATGTAGTCGGGGGATTCGACTGCATAGATACTCCTCCACCTACCGCCGCCGTAACCGCCGTCGATAAAATAGGTCCCGCGTTTACCCGCCGTAACTAATCGTTAACAATATTTGCGCTGTAGATATTAATGTAATTTCTTTTGTTCTTTATTTTTTTTTCACAGACGGCTTCTAAACACCACGCCATCTGCCGGTGAAAGCAAGGAACCATAACACCCTTTATTTTTCACACCGACGGTCAAAAGAAATTATTTCTTTTTTTTATTCGATTTAATTAATTTAAAGAATAGATTTTTATGTTTGCATTTTCATTATGTTTTTATACCGTCGTTGTAAACGTCCTTTGCTTTATTATTAATAAATGGACAAAAGTTTAATTTAAACCAAATACACTTATTTACCTAGTTCCGCAAAACCTTTCCTGTAATTCCAACCCGCCGTTTACATCTCTAGTATTAAGTTTATTTATTTTTTGTTTTAAGCCTTTAAATTCAATATTAATATAGATTATTATTTCTTTTCTTTACAAAGTTAAATTCTTAAATTACATTTATTATTTTTTTTCTTTCTCTTCATTATTAAGTTAATTCAGTAAAAATCAATTTAGTTATTAAGTTTGAACTTTGGCTTTTATCCACCGCCGTAGATCATCCTCGCAAAAGTCTGATGCAACCGCAGCTCATCCAGAAAAGCCAAACGTTACAACGTACAGTGACGGTAACAAGGCTGTGCGGTACGATGTCGGCACTAGATTTCAGGTGTCGAGATAGCGTTGCAGTAAAGCTAAAGCAACGCGCACTTAACATATGGGGCTTAGCCTAGTCTTACACAGTAGCGCTCCTCGTGCATTTCGAGGCGAGCGTTGACATTCTACAGAGATAGTCACTGTAACGAAGTAACATCAGCACCATATTTCTAGGTGTTGATGCAGCAGACGCACGATGTCTTACAAGCACACTTCGTTTACGTGACAAATGTTTTCCGTGTATGTGATCTCATATTATATTCAAAATTAAGTTTATGAACCCTTCGTAAGGCCTCATGTGGGATCCCACGTATTTAAAATTCAGTTTTATCGACTTTATATGGGATCCCATATGTAATCTCATATGTGATCCTATATTATATTCAGAATTGTGTTAATGGACCTCTTATGGGGCCCCATGTGGGATCCCACATATTTAAAATTTAGTTTTATCGACCTCATATGGGATTCCATATGTGATCCCATATTATATTTAAAAATTTAAGTTCGTGAACCTTTTATTGGACCCCAAATGGGATCCCATATGGGATCCCGAGCTAAAACCCCATATGGAAGACCATTAAAGATTCCATATAATATCCCATAAGGAATCCCATGTGATTTTTTTCAGTAGGGTAATTCTCTCTTTTCGAACTCATTCTGACTGCCGTTTCTTAACACGTTTGACACTAAAAGACTGATTTTTAACACTTGACATTTTTATTAAGAGCATGACGAAGCTGTTCGCCTTCTAATAATATTTCCAATCTTAACTTATAAATAAACGATGCGTTTAATCGAGTTTCTTTGCTACAAAGAAAAAATTTGTAAGATTAAACTCTAGTGCGGACAACTCAAGAAATCCACCAAAATATTATACATACAAAGTTATAATAAAAACTTTCAATATGTCGTATTTTAAGGTTAGGTTTGTCGAGTTTGATATCTAATTTCCAATCCAAGCTCATAAAAAAATAACAAGTCCAAATGATTTTTTATTTTAACAAAAATTATTGTATAAATATAGCTTTAGTGCGGACAAGTCATTATATTTGTTTGATTTAAGAATTTAAAAAGATATTGATAAAATAAAAAAAGCAAAACTCGATTGCTGCAGCTCCGACATGCCGTTAACAACCAAAGTAGATTTGTAAACTTAACTTATTTTTTAAAAATGAAATAGAGTTAGAAATTATCAACTCACACTGCAATTCGTACGAATATATTGCCAACGTGTTATATGAATAATAAAGTAGTTATTTTTTAATCAGTATTTATTACTATGTAGCAAAAATAGTTATTCTTTCAACATATGGTACTAGCGTACATACACGCTTTTAAGTTTTCTTTTTTTAACATATTTTTAAAGTGATTTGTCTACAATGGGTCAGAAAAATACCCGGACGGACACTCACCCTTTTTAACCATTTATATTATTAGTATTCTTTAGAATCTCATTATTTCTAACATTTGTGTAGTGAAATTAAATGCAGTTTAAATATAAGTTTAAAATTTATAATCTATTGACGAGGATAGAATTTTAATTTTTCATTCAAATTTATTGCCGATTGTCTATAAAAAAAGTATGCCTCAGACAGTACTTACTGTCTTATCGTAAAAAATTGACAATGAATATGAATGAAAAATAAATTTTGAAATTCTATTCTCGTCAATAGATTCTAAATTTTAAACTGAACAGAACAAAAATAGTTGCTATCAAATAAAATCATTTTTTAAACTTTGACATCATTTTTTATGATTGCGTTAAATTCATCTAAAATGAGATTTTAAAACGATACAACTTTTTAATAATTCATTATGTTTGAATCAAAGTTTAAAATGATTGTTTTAATCTCATCTAATAAATTAGAGCTTCAAGCTAAAAATTGAATGAAGACTTTCTAAAGAAAAACAATAATGATTATCGGAAAAATCAACTTTTGACAAAGACTGTATGGCAAATTCAAAGTTAAATCCTTTTTAACGAATATTTAAAAACAATTAAATAGTAACGTACGATATAATCTACTATTGCAAATACTGATCAATGATTAAGAAGCTTATTCTGAAAGAATTTTACTCTTTATTAAATTATTTTTAACTAATCTGTGCAACGCCATAAGCTCAAACCATTAAGAAATAGGTAGAAATTTATTAATTTTAAATAAAAATTTATATATTCCTGTTTTTGTTTCAACATTCTTTAACAATGCTTTTTTTATTGATTATAATATTATTCAATAATTTAATGCCATTATATACATCATTCATATATTACAGCTTTCTTGTTATTGTTTATTCCTTATTATTATTTTGGCCACTCAGCTATTTCTCCAAATTCAATAATTTTTCCTACAATATAAGAATTAATTTTAGATTTAGTATTAATCATAGCATTATTTTGTATTAGCATGAATATAATGTTTAAAATTTTAGTAAGTTACGGAAATTTTACTAGTGTAAGTTTATCTTATACTGACTGACTGAAAAAGAATTACCCTTAAGGGTGTATTGGCTATACAGTCTGTGTCAAAAGTTAGTTTTTTCGATAATCGTTTATATTTTTTGGTAGAGAAGATTTATTCATTTCTCAACTTAGCAACTTATTAGATAATATCAAAACAATCAATTTAGACTTTGTTTCATTTAAATATAATAATTTATTAATTAGTTATAGCATTTTGAATTTTATAACTTTCACACAAATCCAATGCAATTATAAAATATGGTACCAAACTTTCAAAATTGATTTTATTTTACAGTAACAAAGTTTATTTTGTTCAGTTTGAAATTTAGAATCTGTTGACTAGAATAGAATTTTGATTTTCATTTTTTATTCAAATTCAGTACCAATTTTCGACGATAAAATAATGAGTGTCGTCTGAGAGATTTTTTTCACAGGAAATTAACAATCAATATGAATAAAAAATTAAAATCGAAATTCTATTTTAGTCAATAGATTCTTAATTTTAAACTTAATAAAGTAAACTTTGTTGCTGTCAAATAAAATCATTTTTGAAACTTTGGCACCGTTTTTTATAATTGCATTGGATTTGCGTGAAAGTCATAAAATTTAAAATGCTATAACTATTTAATAATTTATTATATTTTGATGAAACAAAGTTTAAAGTAACTGTTTTAGTATTAGTAGATAAGCTATAGGCATACTGGCTCAGGTTCATTCTGGATCACCCCTTCTCTCCTCAAAGTGATCGAGAATGTAATGTGTGTATAAACTCATAAGAGTATCCCCTTCTTCGAGTGATTTTTTGAATTTTGGTTTTTATTTACGCCCACCCTTCCCTACTCCATGTGATCGAGAATCCGATGTGTGTATAAGCACATAAGAGTATCCCCTTCTCCGTGTGATTTTTTGAATTCCAGTATTTTGTTCACGCCCACCCTTCCCTACTCCATGTGATTTAGAATCCAATATGTGTATAAACCCATAAGAGTTACCTTTTTCTTTGTTTGATTTTTAGGTGCCCCCATACGGTAGGGAGTCCCAAGATGTTTTTTTTTTTGAAAGATTAATGTTTACGATTGCATGTTTTTTCTTTTTTTCTTTAAGCTACCTTCTTTTGATCGATAGATATTTTTCCTTTGGTCAAGGAATATTTTTCCTTATCTTTTACAAATAAGAGTTCTCTTTTTTTTTAAAACAAGATGAAAAAAGATAGCTGACCCTTATAATAAATTTTTTTTCTCAAAAAAGATTTTCTTTCAAAAAGATAAAGACAGTATTATATCTTAAAGGTTGCATGATTCATTATTTTCATGCACCTGCGACTCAAGAAAGAACGCACACAGTGTACTGCATTAAGAGAAAGGACATTCTTTTCCTTCTCTCCTAAAAGCAGGTAAATTTTTGTGCATCGTTCAAGAAAACGCATAGTGGGCAGCGCTACAAAAAAGACTCTCCATCCGCCGAAAAAACTTTATGTTTGCTAGTGACCCTTTCGCTTCCCCGCAGCGCCACTTAGTCGGCGCAATCAGTGTGCTGAAAACGGACTCTGATTACTCCGATAATCTTAATGCAAAGACTCTCCATCCACAGAAAAATTTTACGTTTGCTAGTGACTCTTTCTCTTTTGCTTCCCCGCAGCGCCACTTAGTCGGTACAGTCAGTGTGCCAAAAACGGACTCTGATTGCTCCGATAATCTTAATGCAATCAGCGCTTTACGCAATGCTGAAGGATACATGCGGCGCCTAATGTCTTTGAGTGCAGGTATACACAGAAAACCCTCGGTCTCGTCATTGTTTTACCACTGCATGTTTTTTTTCTTTTTCATCTTTATGACAGTTTCTTTAACCCGCATGCTTCTGATCGATAGACATTTTCCCTTTGGTCACTTTCACATTACTTTACTATTCAAAGTCACTTTCTGCTTGTTCTGATAATCTTAATGCAATCGGCGCTTTACGCAACGCTGAAGGACACATGCAGCGCCTAATGTCTTTGAGTGCAGGTATACACAGAAAACCCTCGGTCTCGTCATTGTTTTACCACTGCATGTTTTTTTTCTTTTTCATCTTTATGACAGTTTCTTTAACCCGCATGCTTCTGATCGATAGACATTTTCCCTTTGGTCACTTTCACATTACTTTACTATTTAAAGTCACTTGTTTTCATTTTGTTGGAAAGAGACCTTTTTTTTCCTTTTCGTAAAAATATGTTTTCTTTTACTAAGAAAAGAAACTTTTTTTTGGTTTTCATGTTTATAATCTTACAATCTTTTTATTTCAAAATTGAAACTCTCATTGTGCCCATTCTATATCCATGTATTAAGTTAAAAAAAAATAAGGTTATTGGTGAATTTTTTTCTTTTCAGAAAAGGTTTTCTTGACAGGTTTATATTTTTGAAAGTCACCTGTTATCTTATTTTATCTTTTTTTTGAGAAAAAAGGTCTTTTACTCTTTTCCTAAAACGATATATCGGTCATTTAATTTTGAAAACGAAGCCCTTCGCGAATGCATTCTTTTTAGATAGAAAAAAGGGCGTGGAAAATACTTGGAGGATTGTCAAACAATTTTTTCTGCAGGTAGGTAATTTTTGTAAATTTTTTTGTATAAATACTGTGCTGCATGCAATGTTCAGTATTCAGTCTCTCAAGCGTCCTAAAGCAAGATTGAAAAATTTAAGTTTCGATTTTAATCATATTTAAAAAAATTAAAAATGGCAAACGGAAAAAAAACCAAGAAAACAAAACTAGTGCGAGCCTCAAAATAATGAGGGATAGAATCCAATGGATAATGAGGAACGGGTCGTTGATCTTGTTGATGCTTGATCACGTAACATGGGCGATGGGTGCAATAACATCGTGTAAGTGATATTTGATAATTTTTTTTCTTTTTTCATAATTATTAGTTTTTTTATATATTTTTTCAATAATTAATTATTTTTGTTTTCTTTTTTTAGTGCCACCGATGCCGCAGTCTGCTTCAATGCAGCAATTATATCAAGGCTTCGAAAATATGAAAACTCCGAGGGCAAGCCCGAAGCGCTCGAGAGAAAGATCATCAAGCTCGAGTTCGAGTTCAAGTTCGAGTTCCAGTGGAACTTCATCGAGTTGCTCTTCGTGCAGAGCAACGCCCAAGAAAGTTCCCAGAGTCAACAACGAGGATGTAAGAACTCCTCTTCGAGAGAACTCGCCGCAACTAGGGCCCTCGGGCACAAGTAAGTTAAAAAAAACAAAAAATATTTCATTAAAAAAAAAAATAAAAAAAAAAAGTTTAAAATATTAATTTTTTTTGAAAATAATAATTTTATCTAAATAACTAATTAATTTTTTTTTTCCTTTTTTCAGAGGTGAATGGCAGCGCTACTATCCAGGAGAATAGACCTCCTCCTGCAAGACGAATCTTGCAGCTTAAAAATTCAGGAAAAAAAATTATGATGAATGAAAGGCTTCCTAAGTCTAACCAGGAAGATGAGAATGCCAGATTCCCTAAATCAACGCAGGAGGATGAGGGAACAGTTTCGTCATGCAGTGGTCCCGTGATAACAGAAGATATCACATGGCTTGATTAAAAAATTGTATTGTAAAATAAATTTTATGTATATGTATTTCTTATGTAAATGTAAAAAAGAATTTTTGTAACTGGCGGAAAAATATGTAATAAAAATTTTAATGCAATAAAAAAAAAAAATAATAGTTCAGAAAATCCTAATCTCGCTTATTTCATGAGTCTTCCTATACAATAATCTATTTTATAAAAAAAATTTTTTTTCACTTAAATAAATTATCATAATTAAAAATAGTAGTTGGTTTGGGAATATTAAATTAAATTATAATAATCATTAATAAAATTTTTATTTTTTTAAAATCACATATAACTATTTTTTTGATTTTAGAAATACAATTATTTTTTTCATTTTAGAAATACAATTATTTTTTCATTTTAGAAATACAATTATTATAGTATTTTAACAAGATAATAATGAAAAAATTAAAAAAAATTTTATTCATTTGCAAAATATAAACATGTACATTTCATTTTTTTGTTTTGTTTAAAATAATTATCAACCTCATCTTTATCATTAATATTTAAGTAATTTCGTAGCCATACTCGTATAGCAATCGCATTATTGACTGCTTACTCAGATCTTTTTCTTCTTATACAGAAAACGTGGTTCAAGCAGAAGTGGCGCTTATCACCTATTATTTCTTCTAATGCTAGACAGCCGAAATCTTCAACATTTGAAATTGACCTGCGAATAAAATAAACAGAATAATTAAACTATAATGTAAAAGTATGAAAAAAGTATTAAAAAGTATGAAAAAATTATTAAAAAGTATGAGAAAAGTAAAAAAAAACTTATGAAAAAAGTATGAGAAAAGTAAGAAAAACTTATGAAAAAAGTATAAAAAAGTATAAAAAGTATAAAAAAAAGTATAAAAAAGTATAAAAAAGTATGAAAAGTATTAAGAAAATGATTAATTTGAATATAAAAAATTTAAATATATTTTTACTTACACACTTGGTAAAAGATTTTTCAATCATTGCACTTTCTGATCTCCTTTGACAAATAATTTATTGATTCCTTGCGAGCAGATTTGGAAAACACGTTGTAGACGATGATATGGAATATCTCCGGAATTCCATGCTATACCGTGATAGAACCTTTCCACCCACTGAGCCATGCATTTTTCTTCTGTATTTAGTTCCTCCCATGTAATTGGAGATTTGAAAACATAGACTGTAAGTAAAGCTGTTTTTCTAAAATTGAGGAAACTAACTTCTTTAAAAATAAAAGAATCCTCTGATATTCTTTGAAACCCTTGAATATCACATATATAAATGCTTTCTTCTTCCGCAGACTGCATGATATAATTTTTGAACAGCATATCGTAATCACGAGTTCTCGCCATCTCGTAGCGTTGGATGTTTCAGTATGAATTAATATCGGGAAATGAGAATAGAAAATTTTCAAATCGTAAGTTTATGTCAAGCGATTCCCCTCTTACTTTTTTAAGATTGGAGGATGGAAAATAGGTCAGTTTTCACTGGTTAAACTAAAAGATGATAGTAACTCTGCCTCTAACTTTTTTAAGATTGGACGATGGAAAATCGCTCAATCCTCATTGGTTAAAACTAAGAAATGATTCTGATAGGTTAAAAAAGGTAAAAAATTCATCCCTACCCGTAAAAACCTCTCTTTTTTCTGAAAAACTTGCACTCCGTTTTACTATTGGTTAGTTCATTGAATTTTCCATTTCCCCTTATGTTAACTTTACCTTTAAAAAGGACTGAAGTTTTGTGGATGAGCATACTTCGTCAGAGGAGTCGTGAGTGTACATAGTCATCGGGACTAAACTTTACTAATCGTGAAAGTTTGTGTTTGTGAAAGGTTATTTTAAATAAAAGAAAAAAAATGTCTTCAATTAATTTCTTTTAACGTCTTGTGCAACTGCTCCGTGTTACTTTACAAAATGTAAATGAACTAAACAATACCGATCTCCATTATTGGATAGATATGTGCAATGGTAGTTTAGAGAAATTAAATGAAAAAATCGTCAATTCTGATCTTACAAGAGGAGAAAAGCAGAGATGTCAAACTTGAGTGTTACATCTTTCGGGTATTCAAGTTCAATTTGAACATCATCTTCAATGAGGAGGTGGTTTGCAATCTGAAAAAACAGAAGTTTCTGTTGAATGGCGAGATGTGCAGTCAGCTTTCGAAAACAGAATTAGAACTGGCGTAGTGGTAAATATAAATCATGTGGATATTTTAAGTTTTTTAAACAACGCCCAAGAACTCTTTAAAGTACATGTACAGTCATGCTTAGAAGAATACAGTGCTCTGAAAGTGAATTCGGATTCCACCGCAGAATTTTCCATACAGAAAAGTAGTGGAGAATGGACAGATATTAAATATTTTACAACCACAAGTACTTCAATTTTCATGTCAACGAATCTAGGAGAATGGTTCAAAATAAATATCAAAGATTCTATTTTAACACAAATAGAAGAATTTCAGGAAAAAGATTCTGGCTGGGCTCTGAAAATCATTATAAGTCTGAGTATAAATATGAAAAAATATTCTCCGATCAATGGCAGCTCGTACATTCCTCTACCACCATTTATACAAAAGAAAAAAGCATGTGTCAATGTTCGTAACAATGACAATCAATGTTTCAAGTATGCTATCCTCTCAGCAATATATCCAAGTGAAACTAATATTAATAGAGTTAATCAATATAGCATGCATGAGAACAAGTTGAAATTTAATAACATAGAATTTTCAGTGACACATAAAAATGTTCCAAAATTTGAAGAACTGAATAATATTTCAGTAAATGTGTACATGTTAAAGAAGTTTGGACAAAAGTTTGAAGTATCACCTTGCCACATTACATCGGATAAAAAGGAAAAGCATGTCAATCTACTCATTATCCAAGACTTTTACATCGATGAGTATGAAAAAGATAATCATTCCGATGATATAAGTTTACCTAAATACCACTACGTTTGGATAAAAAATATGTCTCGTCTTCTGTGATCTCAACTATCTAAGACACATGTAAAATCATTTCATTGTGAAAGATGTTTACAAGTCTTTTATAATGAAGAAAGATTGCAAGTTCATGAAAATGATTGTAAAAATTTGAATTATTGTCGAATTAATCTACCTGACTCTCAAAACAACATTCTGAAATTTGAAGATTATTATAAAAGCGAAAAAGTTCCTTTTATTATTCATGCTGATTTTGAATGTTTATTACTTAAGCCTACAATGAATGAGACTGCCTTCCAACTTCATAAAGCATATAGCATAGGATATTATATAAAATGTAGCTTTGATGACAGCTTATCTGCTTATAAGTCATATAGAAAAAATATCGAAGATGGACAGACTCCTGCACAATGGTTTGTTCAAGAATTAAAATCAATCAGTGAGGAAATTGATAAACTCTACAAGAATCCGAAACCATTAAAACTTACGGATTTAGAAGAATTATCTTTCCTGAGGTCAACCATTTGTCACATATGCCGAAAACTAATCGGTGATAAAGAACTCGCAGTACGAGATCACTGTCATCTCACAGGACGCTAAGATATTAATTATAGTTATATTTCAATGGAAAAAATTTACTTTATCATGCAAATTTTTTTAAAATATCTATTTTTTTTACATTAGTTTTAGAGGTGCAGCGCATAATTCATGTAATTTGAATTACAAGTATTCAAAATTTATTCCTGTGGTTTTTCATAACCTCAATTACGATACACACTTCATTTTGAAAGAGATAGCCACATCTTTATTGATTAGAGGACGAATTACGCTATTGCCACATAATAAGAAAAAATATATTCCTTTTACAAAATACATAGATGGCAGTGACTTAAGTTTTAGATTCATAGATTCTTGGCGTTTTCTTCCTTCGTCATTAGAAAAACTTGCATCATACTTGGAAAATGTGCCGATATTGATAAAAGAGTTTCGAACTGATGGTTTTACAGATGAAAAAATTGATTTTCTCAAACGTAAAGGTATATTTCCATATGATTTTGTAGATGGATTGGATAAATTATTAGTTACAAAATTGCCAGAGAAAAATCAGTTTTATAACTAACTCACCGATTCTCATATTGCTGATGAAGACTATGAGCATGCTATTCAAGTCTGGAGTAAGTTTAATATAAGGACATTAGGCGAGTATTCGGATTTATACTTAAAAACAGATATTTTACTATTGGTGGATGTATTTGAAAGTTTTCGAGAAACATCTCTCAAAGCTTACGGTTTATGTCCAGCTCACTTTTATACGTCTCCAGGCTTGACATTTTCAGCAGCGCTAAAAATGACGAAGGTAGAACTGAAGCTTCTTACAGATATAGATATGTTGATTGAAGCAGGTGTTCGGGGAGGAATAAGTCAATGCTGTAATCGCTATGCCAAGGCGAACAATACATATATGGGCTCTTCGTATGATGAAAAACAGAAAATAAAAACACTTATGTACTTTGATATTAATAATCTTTATGGATGGGCAATGGTTTAATATTTGCCAGTCGGAAAATTCAAATAGGTAGAATATGAGACGAATTCAAACTTTTACAACGCACCGCCAGATTCAGTTATTGGATATATTGCTGAAGTAGATTTGGAGTATCCTGAGGAAATACACGATGCACATCGAGATTTCTCATTCTGCGCAGAGCATAGTTTGCCACATGGCTCAAAACAAAAGAAACTTCTCACTACTTTGAAGAACAAGAAGAGATATGTTATTTACTATCGAACACTCAGACAAGTGTTGAAAAATGGACTTCGGCTAAAAAAAGTGCATAGAATTTTAAGTTTTGAGCAAAAGGCATGGCTTAAACCTTATGTGGAATTGAATACTCAAAAAAGAATGCAGGCTAAGAACGAATTTGAAAAACTTTTTTATAAATTGTTAATCAATGCTGTCTATGGAAAGTGCATTAAGCGAGAGCGGTCTCGAGTTGATGTCCGATTGGTAAATAAATTTACTGGTAGATATGGAGCAGAAGCACGCATAGCTTTACCAAATTTTCACAGCTGTGCTATTTTTGATGAGAATTTAGTTGCCATTTAAATGAAGAGAACGAGCATCATAATCAAGAAACCAATTTATGTTGAATTTTGCATTTTAGAATTATCAAAAACATTAGTTTATGATTTTCATTATTCGTATATGAAAAAGCGAGTTGGAGACAAATGCAAACTTTTGTATACTGATACTGATAGTCTCATATACGAAGTTGAGGATGTTGACATGTACAAAATAATGAAAGAGGACATACATAAATTTGATACTTCCGATTATGAAGAAAATAATCCGTTCGAAATTCCTCGAGTTAATAAGAAAATTCCGGGTTTGATGAAAGACGAATGTAATGGTAAGATAATGACAGAATTTATAGGATTACGAAGCAAAATGTATAGTATTTCAATCGATGGAGGAGAAGTTATAAAAAAAGCCAAAGGCATAAAGCCCAGTGTTGTTAAAAAATCAATTACTTTTGAGGATTACCGAAGCTGTCTTCAGGATCTCACTATTATATACCGTGAACAGTGCAATATCCGTTGAAAATTGCATACTGTGCATACTGAAAAACAGAGAAAAATTGCTCCAAGTCCTCACGATGATAAGAGATTTTTATTGCCTGATAGTACAGATACTTTACCTTAGGGACATTATAAAATTGAAGAAATGCAGATTGCGCAAGCTGCACTTGAAGTAGAGAGGGAATATGCAAGAAAAATGGTTGCTGAAAAAAAAGAAAAAGAGCGGGAGGTAGAAATGAAGAGGGGAGATACACGAGTGGAAATTGATGCTACAGAGAATGAAAGAGAGAGGGAAATCGAGAGAAGGGATGAAGCAACCAATGAAAATAGTGCAGAGCGAGTGAGGATGTCACTTTATGAAGGCGAGCAAATTATCATTGAGTATGATGTGTTAGAGGAGTTCATGAATGACTGGCATCCATCAATGGAGGGGGCAAGTTCCCAGGAAGGAGAAAAAAAGGATATATTACGAGCAGCAATGGAAAGGGCAGACATCGAAGTAGGGAATGGGCTATATCAACCAATGGACCATAATGAGGAGCGCATTCAAGTAATCGAAGAGCTTGAGGACGATCAACCTTGCACAAAGAAATCTAAAATCGACTAACTTTTTAAGTAAGTTACAATCTATTTTTTACCAAAAAACATTAATTTTTTCATCAAAATTTTTCTCTAACAGAAATTTTTAATTTTTTTTACTTTTTCTTGTTTTCAGAATGGATTTATCTGCACTAAACAAAATTGCTGGAAACGATTTCCTGCCAAGGAAGAAAGTCACAGACTTAGAAAGAGACCAGCAGTACATGGTGACTGCACTGAAACAAGTCAAGACAAGATTTGGAACCAAGGTCGTAGCAGATTTCGACCAAAGCTTCCAAGTCTTCTTACCAGAGAAGATTTCATCTGCAATCTTAAAAGATGAAGAATTTTTCTACAATCTCTGTGATAATGCAAATAAACTGCGTTTGATTGCAATATATCTGGGAGGATCTTCTTTTAAATTCGATCGGGCTTAAAATAAATAAAAATATACTCGTCAAATTATTTTTCTAACTATTTATTGTAAATTGTACATAATAAGAATACATGAATAAATGAAAATTATTAAATATTATATAATTATTTTTATTTATCACCACCACTTATAATTATTACAATTATATTGAATCATAAAAAGAAAATTTTAATAATGAAAATATTTTATATATATAACTTAAATTAATGAACATAATAAAATTAAATTTTTTTTCTTTTTTATTTATTACACTGAAATACGTTGTAAAATACATCTTAGCTTATTCAGATAATCTCATTTTTATCCATCCAACTATTATGCTTGTTATTTAGACCTAACCACTTAACATATACACGTTTACCACTTTTCTTTAAAACTTTTTCTACCAAATAAATTTCTGGATACATAGTTTTTTCAATTTCCGTTTCATAAAAGCCGCCAGAGACGGGTTCATCATAATAATCTTTGACGTGGTAAGTTATGGGATTGGTTTTTTGAACTCTTGTTATTGTGAAAATTTCAGTTGACTAATTTGGTGTATAACCTTTTTCAAAAACTTGTTTTATCTTACTTATTCGCACTTGATCTCCCACTTTGAATTTTGGTTTTTTCACAGGTCTTTTTTCTGTTGGGTAATTTTTCTTGATTTCTTTTTCATTTACCTTCGTAACGTTTTCAGGCTCGATTCCTATTGTCCGATGTTTTCTTGAATTGTATGCTTTCACTAACTCAGGCAGAATATCCAACCATTAATAACTTCCTTGTTTGTTGAATTCTAACCACATTGCATTTTTTAAAGTTCTATTCAAGCGTTCACATAAGCTTGCATGAAGATTACTATGTGAAGATTAGTGATTTATCTTGTACTTTTTCATAAGATTCTGAAAGTTTGAATTGTGGAATTCTTTTCCTTGGTCAGTTTGTAAATTCGATGGCACCCGTTCTTGTTTTAATATTGACTTCATAGCTAGAGTAACATCATTGCCACTCTTCGATTTGACTGGTGCAGCCCATGCATACTTTGAAAATATATCTATGATAGTTAGTAAGTAGCGAAAACCTTTGTTTTCCTTAAAATAAAGTATCATTTCTACAAGGTCAGCTTGCCAAGTCTCATCTAATCCGCGTATGTCATATTTTCTTCACTTGTACCTTCGACGTGCTGGCTTGTATAGCTCTTTAATTACTCTTTGACGTTCCATCTTAAACTTCAACTTCAGCAATATTCGATTGTCTATTCATTTCTTTAATTATATATTCAATACTTGCAAAATTTCGTTGAGTCATATCATAGACATAAGTTACTCACTCACTGGGTATGTTATCGAAAACGAGGTTCTGAAGTGATTTATTTTGATAGTTTTGGTGATCTTAAACCCCCTATAGATCTCATATTATATTTTAACGTGGAAGAAGTGAAATACAACTATAAAAGATATTTAAATTTTGACTCATTTATTTGTGGACATCTTTGTCTTCAATTCTTGTGTGAAAGACTATAAAAGAAGAGTTTTCAGACAAGCAGGATCATTCTTTTTCAAACAGTCATAGAAGATAGTTTCACTTTGAGTCTTTCAGGCAAATCTTCTATCTTACAAGCGCAATATTTTTCTTCAATAGAACTACCACAGCATAAGAATTTTGTTTTGGGTTTAGTTGAACTTTTAACAGATTTGAAATCTAAAGACATCGAGTTTTCCTTGAAAGCTAACAACAATACTCTCAGAAGTGAAATTTATTGCAGCCATCAGATAGATCTTAGATTTCGCGATTCAATAGGCAGTCTTCTCGGTTTCACTCGTCGCGTTTTTCATGAAGACATTCATCACAGCTCTGATTTACCTGTGAAGATATTATAAATAAACGCACTCAGAGTAGAGTGTAATATTACTACAGGTGCTTACATCAACGACAAAAAAGTTCACACGATCCATGAGTTTTTCCCAAAAGTTCCTCCAGGATATAAAATCATAGAAGTTCCATCGCATGTCATATATTTACCACTCAATGTTAAGAGTATAGATCATCTTCAAATCCAAATCGTTGATCAAGCCGGAAATTTAGTGAATTTCCGAGGTGAGGAAATCACTGTTAGACTTCACATGAAATCTGTATAATGGGAATTGTTTATAATTCAAGTGTGCATATAAGTCAGCCATCATGTCAACCCACCATCAGTCGTCCAAAGGTACTCAAACCGTTAACACGGAAGAGCATCCAGTTTCTCAAAAGCATAGGTCTCAAAGTACGTGGAAAAAGATAAATTGTATCATTCTCTGCTGCTTTCAGAAAAATGGACGAAATTCTAAGCATTCAATCAGGTGTCGCATTCGATGAGTCGATTGCTCATTATGAGGTTCACGCACATCAACCATACTTCACATTAAGTTTCAATAACAGTAATGAAATCCGTATTTCTATTCAGCATCAAGATTTATGCCTCTTACCATCATGTAGTTACATCCATTTATGTGAAAAATTACAAAAACCGGATGGACAAGCACTAACTAAAACTAATTTCGTTAACAATGGCATTTGTCATCTGTTTGATGAAATTCGATATGAACTTAATGCTGTAGAGATAGATAAAAGTAAAAATGTTGGTCTGAGTCTCATGAAGAGATGCACTCCATTTAATCCAAATCAGACTTTAACATTAGAAAATGCAGGCTGGCTTGGTGTTGAAGAAGCAAACAAAACAATTGTAGATGATCATGGAAATTTTGCCGTTTCTATCCCTCTAAGTATGATTTAAGGCTTCGCAGAAGATTACAAGAAAATTGTTGTTAATATGAAGCATGAACTCATTCTCACAAGATCAAGAAATGACCTGAATGCTATAATACAGGAAGGTACTGTAGCCAACAATGCAACCACATATGAACCTTATCAAATAAAAATATCAAAGATAGAGTGGTTAATGCCATATGTTATTGCATCAGATAAACAAAAAATCCAGCTGTTAAATTTCATTGGCAAAGATAATCCTATTTCTATGAGTTTTCGTTCATGGGAGTTATTTGAATATCCTCTTCTTCCAACAACAAATAGACACGTCTGGACGGTAAAAACTTCAAATCAATTGGAGAAACCACGTTTCGTGATTCTTGGATTACAATCGGGAAAAAAAGGTTCAAGATCTAAAAATGCCAGTCGCTTCGACCACTGTAATATTAGTAATGTGAGACTTTTCTTGAATTCGCAATATTATCCGTACAGCAATCTCAATCTTGACATATCTAAGAATCAATTTGCTATTATATTCTCTATGATATGTATGCTAATTTTCAGAAAAACTATTACGGAAGAGATTCACAGCCATTGTTGACAAAGTCTCAGTTTATTTTTAAACCACTCATAGTTATTGACTGTTTACGACAAAACGAAACTCTAAAGACCGCTCCTGTCGATGTACGTCTAGAATTTGAGTCTCAAACTGACTTTCCAGCTAACACTTCAGCTTAGTGCATGATCTTACACGATCGCATCATTCAGTACAATCCTATTAGTGGAGATGTTCGGAAGCTTGTTTGAATTATCTTTACTTTTACGTAAAAAAATTAATATTTCGAAATGGAATATGCGGTAGACATGATTGGTTTTAAGCAAATGGGTAGTGAATATGTTCTAAAGGAAATAGCAATCATTCCTCTCAACGACAGTGGTGATCCTATCGTTCATCTATTCAAAAAACCTTTTTCATGGAAAAGGCTCTCTGATGAATTACAAGAAGAAAACATTCGCCTCAAACATAATCACGGAATAGCTTGGAATACTGATGGGCTTGACTACTCTCAAATTGCAAACTTACTTCGTGAATATTTACATGATGCTACTAAAATTTTTGTTCTGAATGAATTCCAACGTGAATGGCTGTTACGATTCAAGTTTCCTGCTTATAACATCAATCAATACGGCTATCCATCAAAACCATCTTTCAAGTGTGTTACCATATGCACAAACCATAATCCAATTTATAAAACTATCTGTGTACTACACAATATCAAACTCATGAAATTATTCTATCTCTCACAAAATCATTTGTAAGAGAAAAAGAAAAAAAAATTAAAGAAAAAAATAGTAGAAAACGCTATAGGCATTCAGGATCACGTTCGGATTTTAGATCACTGAGGTGATGTACAATGCGTACGGATTCTGGATCACTTTGAGGAGAGAGGGGGTGATCCAGAATGAACCTGATCCAGTATGCCTATAGCTTATCTACTAGTATTATCTAATAAGTTTCTGAGTTATAAATTGAATTAACACTATTTAGCGAGAAATACAAACGATTATCGAAAAAACTAACTTTTGACACAGACTGTATAGCCAATACACCCTTACATACATAAACTACAAGTTAAAGTTGTCAAAATTAAATTAAAGAAATTCTAACTTTAATAAAAATTTTAGCAAAGGAAAGTAATTTTAAAACAATACTCAATACTTCTACATTGAAATTACAGCAATCTCTATAATGTCTTGAGGTAAAGAGCCATAAATGTGATCTGCATCTTTTTTTTTACATAATAGTACTCCTAGAATTTAAAGCAACAGAAGAAAAACAACAGTGTCTTCGCATTCTAGAGAGAAAAATGATGTTTCAATATTCACATGAATTTAAATTAGATGCTTAACAAAGAATCATAAAATATTTCAAAAACTAAATCTCAACAAAATAAACTTGCTTCAGTTCACGTATAAAAGTTTATTATTCATTATCTTAGTATATGTATACTAATTGTTTAGTTAAAATTTAGTGATTAATATTTAAGAAACAAGTTATTTATGACATTGTGAAAAAAAAATATTAATAAATGTCAAGTCTTGTCATTTAGGATTATAAAGAAAAAAAAGCTTTTATTTTGTTGATATTGTTAAGTATTTTGTATGTAGTTTTTATAAGTCATGCTGACACAAATGTAAATTAGGTTAAGGAATAATGGAGAGATTATAATATAATAATTTACCTGCTTCAATTAATTTACAACATAAGCTAATTAGCTTCTTCTTTCCTCAGAGAAATAAAAATTCAATCGTGTCCCTGCGTTTTGAGTATTTATCAGATTTTCACATGATGGCACTAGAATTATAAGTAAATATTTTAATTTCTGAAATTCTAATTTTATGAACGCAAAAGCTCTTCTTTTTAAGATTATTGTTCATTATTACCAGTAGTATATAGACAGGTATAGCGAGTCATAGCAAATGACGTCACTCGCTATACCTGTCTATGTTTACATAAACAATCCATTGAGATAACGACGTTTACATAACAAATAAGATAAGATAACACTTTGATTACATAAACATTCAATTGAGATAAGATAATGTCTTATTTATTTAAACAAACAATTAAGATACGATAATGACTTATTTATTTAAACAAACAATTAAGATACGATAATGACTTATTTATTGAAACAAATAATCACGATAAGATAATTACTTATTCAAATAAACATTTGAGGTAACTTTGTATTTATACACACACACACACACAATGCATACACTCAAGGTAAAAAATAGAAGTTTCTACGTTTTTTATTCGTGGTCCTGAAAAGGACCGATTATGGTAAGTATATTGTTTATATTTTTTTATATCCCTGAGTTTTTGGGAATGAATATGTATTTATTGAATATTTAGTATGAAATTGTGCTATTTTAGATTTTTCATCTTTGAGCAGAGATTTTTTCTCCTCCTTGGTTCCATCTAAAACCAAGTAGGATGGTTGTTTTAGTGTTCCTTTTACCTGACGCATTGTTCATCTCTGGCGTACTGTATGAATAATAAAATGGAAATAGAAGTCTTTGCACGGTGTAAGTGTATTTATACTAAATAAATTATGATTGAAAATGGAAAAAGTGGAGGGGATAAAATTAAAAAATTTTTGTCAAGTATTTTGTAATTTTATGATTAAATAATAATCCAATATTTCAATTATTCATTGTTTAAGTATTCATTATATTTTTTTAATAATACAGGTTCGATGACGGGTTTCATTCCAAATCTTTCTTTTTAATATATTTCAAAATTATTTATTTCGAATTTTTATTCAATACTCATAACATTTTGTTACGAATAGTGAATAAAAACAGAAATCAGAATTAAAATAATCTATATGATTCTCAGAATCATACAGCGAGATAAAAATCCACTCTTTTATATTTTTACGTAGTGGTCAAAATCGTAAAAAAGCTTCTTTACGATTTTGACCACTTATTAATTCATGATATACACGAAATTTAAGAATTGAAACATTTTCAAATAAAATTTTTTAGAAAAGTTAAATATTTATTTTTATAATAAATAAATTGAAGTTTATACATTTAGTTTGTTAAGTTTATTTTATAATAAAATTGGTTTATAAAAATAATTAAATGTTACTATACGCCTGTAGGTATCATTAAGAGAATAGAGCATACAGAGTTACTTATCTTATCTAATGAGTCATACACAAATTACAATTTTTAACTAGCTTGCCACAGCGGCCCAAAGGGCCGCTGTTGCTTGCACCTCGGTCTTTTCAGAGCTTCGCTTCGCTCAGCTCTTAAATGCCTTCGGGCCTTACATCGTGAAGCGATGCAAGGCATGCAAAAAGCTCCGCTTCTTGCATATAAGGCACGACCGAAAACGCTCGCGCTTCGCGCTCGTTATTTGATATTTAAAGAATATTAAAACAAATCATTTACAAACGCAAAAGCCTTAAACGTTAATCTTATTTCTTTTTTTCATTGTATTTTTTACCGCATCTTTCAACAGGAGGTTTGAGTTTATTGTATTTATTTGAAAAAACAAATTTATAATTATTTTAATTTTTCTTGTGAATTAAGTTGATTGATTTCGAAAAAATTTATGTTATGTGAAAAAGACATATTTTCATTAATGTATACTTTTTAAAGTTTTAGATAGGATAATCTATCAAAAATTATAAGAAAAAAATTTATTTTATAGTTCAGTAGCTTAAAAGTAAAGTTTTGTATAAAGTTTTTATTTGGTCTGAATCATTCCGACGGGGGATGATTTGAAACGATAATACAAATAAATATTGGCAGTTTAAAAAAAAAATCGTTCGAGCGGTTTTAAAACCGTTATTCCTTTAGAGGTTAAAAAAATGATTTTTTGGTGATAACTTGAAAAAAACGAATTTTGAAAAAAAGTATATTGAATAAAATTTATAGAAAAAAATAAGATACATCTTTTTAATAATATATATATATTTTTTAAATAATATTTAATATAAAAAAGTTTAATTTTTTTATATTCTATAACTTTTATTCTATACACTTTTTGAAAAAAAATCGTATTTTTCAAGTTATTACTGAAAATCCATTTTTTTGACCATTTAAAAGGCGCCTATTTAAAAACGCTTCCAACGATTCTTTTCAAAATAGGAACGTTTACTTGCGTTATTATTTGAAACAATTCCCCGTTTTAATTATTCAGGTCGCATAAAAACTCGTCGAGAAAATTCATAAACTTGATTTCTCACACACATACATCCATACATACATTTTTAGGAAGCCTCGTAATAGTCTTATTTTGCTATAAAAATAAGTTTTTCATCATAAAATAACATATTTTAAAGGGTTACATTTTTCGCGATGTCGAAAATATAAGGCACTTCCGTATAGCGGTCGTGCATAAAAATCGCAAATTTTGATAAAATATGAAATTTAACGATCTCATTCAATTCCTTACTATTCAAATAATATTGGTACCAAAAATCACCCTGATATTATTCTTGGATCGATAGATAATCGATTATGTATCGATTCTTGCTATATTGATCGTGCTGTGGTGATTTTTGGAACATATACTTATTGAAATATTAAAATCCGAATGGTATTATAAAAATTAATTTATATTGATAATTGATAGATTTTAAAAATTGTAATTTCGGAATAAGTCATCGTACACAACACATGGAGCATATATCTCTGCTTATTTTATCTAATGAGTCACACATAAATTACAAATTTTAAAAATTGTGAATTTTAGAAAAACAAGAAATTTTACAACACCATTCGATACCCTGCTGTCCAAATAATATATGTATGAAAGATCATCTCTCTAGGATTAATAGATCAAAAATCGATACATGATCGATTATTCATCCCAAAGAGAAAATGTTCCAAAGAGTTATAAAAGGGGTGCACGTTTGTTGCTTAACCATTGGAAAAAAACGCTGGAGGAAACCTCATGAAATGGGATAATACAGGACAAGTTACAGTAGAGGGCAGTGTTAATCCAAATTCGAATATTATAGAATTAATGAGCTCATTGGTAATACAGCAATATTACATTCCTATAAACTATTACAACCTAATAAACCATATAATAGAAATCACAAGCGAAAATATTCAACTGACTTAGAAGATTTGGAAAAAAAGTTACATTCTCAATACGAATACAATACTACTAGAAATAAAAATAAAAAAGCTTCAACTAAGGAAAAGTGGAAAAGTTTTAGCTTCTAAAAAATGTCTTTAAAAAGCATATATTATGATACTTCACACGAGGCCGGCTATGCTGGTGCGCGTAATTTAATTCGTGTAAATGTTGCGCGAAACAAACGCGAAAAGACTAAAATTTACGAATGGTTGAGTAATCAAGATGTTTATACGTTGCACAAACCTATTCGTCGAAGATTCCCAAGATTAAGATATAATGTAACAAATATTGATGATTGTTGGGAAATAGACTTATGCGATATGCAATCTTTCAAAGAATATAACGATATAGTCCAGTCATTGAAGCATTTCAGCTTGAAATTTTGTCGGTTAGGATGGATTAACATGATAATTTGTCAGTAGATAAAGAATAGTCCAAAAAACAAGTTATATAATGCCGATGTGCGCTTTTGCCCAGGGGGCGGGAGCCGCCCCTTCTCGGGAGCGGTGACAAAAAAAAACCATATAATTCGATGTAAAAATCAATTTAAAGTAAAAAGTTTTCAATGAGTTTTTTTTTTAAATGAATACTTTTCGAGTTATAGGTGATTGAAATAGTACATTATTGACCAAGGATGCATATTGATCATTCTCGGCGAGTGCGAACTTTTGGGGCCGAGCGTAGCGAGGCCTCGAAAGTTGCACGAGCGAGGATGATCAATATGCATCTATGGTCTAATATACTATTTTTTTGTCCCGAGGCCGAGACATTTAAAGTTTTTCCGTAGAACGCAAAATGGTCATTTTGCGGCCTAGGGCAAAAAACATAGATTTTTAGTGTAAAAAAGCATGTTTTCTGACGATTTTTCATGAAATAACTTGAAAAGTTTTAATTTTATCAAAAAACTCATATGAAACAAAAATAAAGCTTGTAAAAAAACAAAACGATTCCATTTTTAATCATTATTTTATATACAATACATAACGAATTATAAATTAATGAATATTAATACTGTTACGCTTGAAACTTTAAGAGCAATATTCAACGTTAAATAACAGAAAAATGGCATACTTTTTGAGGAAAATGTATATAATATTTTTTGAAGGTATTGAGATTACCTTTTAAATCAATTCTGTTTTAAGTCAATAGTATAAAAATTAAAGGAGTTACAAGGAAAATAAAATTATTTTATATAGTTTGACAATAAAATTTCAATATTAAGAGCAGGCCGGATTCGCTGTCCTTGTCTAATTGGCATTTTTGTTATTTACTCAAGTTTTATTCGGTGTATCTTCAAATTAAAGGTCTAGCGCAATAGATATTATTATTATGAACATCTATGCACAAGAAAAAAAATATCTACCGATTTGTTTTTGAGAAAAGTAAGTAACGCCAAAGTAAAAGTTTATGTTTATAATATTTTCGCGTTACTTACTTTTTTCAAAAACAAACCGGTAGATATTTTTTTTCTTGTGCATAGATGTTCATAATAATAATATCTATTGCGCTCGACCTTTAATTTGAAGATATTTCGATTAAAACTTGTGTAAATAACAAACAACTCAATTGTTACTCGGTCGGTATCAGGTTCTACTCCGGCCTACCGTTAAAACCACTGTCATTAAGACAGGTTTTTAAATATTAAAAAATTCTTTTAGGGTTTATCTTATTTAGGTTCCAACTATGTGTTCTAGAAGTTTCAGCAATTTAGAATGCTTATTTTTTTAAAAAATCAAGTTTATATAAAAAAAAATTTTTTTCATTTTTCAAAAATTTATCTTTTTTTTTAAAATATCTCAATAATTAACTGATGTACGTAAAAAGTACTAGAGTTAAAAAATATAACTTTTTTTTTTATGAATATTTTGCTTTTTTTTTATTTTTGTCCGATGAAAATCAACTGAGATATTAGTGTTAGAATTCTGTTATCAGAGCCAAGTACCACCTATTTTTGGCCCTTCAAACTAAAAAATCTCAAAAAATAAAACTTTTTAAAAATTTATATTTACATGACTTAAAGATGATAAAATTACCTACAAAATCCATTTTGGAGCAATTAAAAAGCTTAAAAATTAACGGAGTTATCATAAAAAAACCAATTGTACTTTTTCGGTAAAATTTTTGGAGCGCATAAATTCGTTTATTTTTGAGTATTTTAGATACATACATATAAATATTTTACAGCTTCTTTGAGTCTGTACGGTAGATAGCTTATATTTTTTTCAGTTCCTATATGTATATTTTGTAAGTGGACACACACACACACATATATATATATATATCATATAAGTATAAACTCAGGTAGAAGAAAAGAAATGAGACTATGTAGCTTGCCGATTTGAAACAGCTGCCGTGTGCGTGTGCGTGTGCGTGTGCGTGTGCGTGCGTGTGTGTGTGTGTGTGCGTGCGTGCGTGCGTGCGTGCGTGCGTGCGTGTGTGTGTGTGTGTGTGTGTGTGTGTGTGTGTGTGTGTGTGTGTGTGTGTGTGTGGTGTGTATGTATGTTTTTATATTTGAATGTATTGTGCATGTAACGTAAATCTATTTTGCCGAGCGTCAGTATCTTTTCAAAATTGAAAGTGTAAACACATTCTGTTTTGATAATATCAATAAAATAGTCAATATTGTAATGTTTTTGATTTTTTTAAAAGTGTTAGTGCATTCAAAATGTAACAGATAATTTTTTGACATTGATTGTTTTTACATTTTAAAAGAATATATTTGCAAACGCAAATATGGTTGGGAAATAAAAATATTCTTCCGACAAATTGGGGATGTAACAGATCCATAAAGATGGTTTTTTACAGCCTACAAGAATGCTAAACCATCCTGCACCAGAACAGCTGTTAAGAATGATTTTTTGCAACTGTAAGACTACTTGCGGTGCTAATTGCAGTTGCAGAAAATTAGGATTATTTTGTAACTCGACATGTGGAGCATGCTCCGGTGACAATTGTCTAAACTGTCCTCCGATTACAGATCCAGGAGAAGAAGAAGAAGTCGAAATTGATCATGAATAGAATTTAAAAAAATTTGTTTGAAATTTAAGTGAAATATTAGTATTTTTTTATTTTGTTCCTATAATAATAATAATAATAATTAAGATATGATAGTCTTATAATGTTAACCATAGTCATTTTTAAATGTAAAATACTTAAATATATTCTAAATTCTATAATAAGACATAAAAAATATATTGTTAATAGAATAAAAGTTATTAAATTATTAAAAGTACTAAAGACTCGTTTTTTTTGGCATTTTATCATCAAGGGTTGTTTTCAAGAGTTAAAATGTTACAATAAAATAAAAATCATTATAAACTGTGAAAAAATGTCTAATTTAATATAAATATGTCATTACAAAATAATTTACATGTTCAAAATTATTTTTTTCTATTTTTCATCATAAGGGGTAGTTTTTAAGGGTTGTAAAAATGCTCAATATCATTAATTATGTTCCACAATATTAAACAATACTTATTTTAGACATTTTAAGATTATTTTAATTATTTATAAGCGTAAATCGGCATTTTTACTATTTTTCAACTTTAAGGGTAGTTTTTACCCCTTTAAAGCAAAAAGCGCACCTCGCCTATATATAACTTTTGATCTGTAGGGTAATATAAGCTTAATCCTAAAGTTTTATGAAAATCGGTGCTAACCGAAAGAATTTCCAGATTATACCCTATTTTTGCCTCCAATGACTAGACTAATAAATATTGTTACTTACTTGTTGTTATAGATGTGCTTAGCAAGTATGCTTGGGTAGAAATTCTTCACGATAAAAAAGCAAGCAGTGTTGCCGACGCTTTTGACAAAATTCACAAGAGATCAAACGCTCGAGTTCCTATCTCTATTCAATCGGATAAGGGAAAAGAATTTACAGGAGCAAACTTTCAAGATTACTTAAAAAAGCGAGATATTAAATTTCGTACAGTACGAAACCCTGATGTCAAGGCAGCTGTAGTGGAGCGCTTAAATCGCACACTCAAAAAACGTATGTTTTAATATTTTACGCATAAGATTCTCATAGATACATAGATGTCATACAAAACATAGTGAAAGCATACAATCATACTTTACACAGTGGAATTAGAATGATACCAGCAGAAGTGACAATTTATAACGCTTCTAAAGCAAGAATGAATTTAGAGAAAAGAGCTCTTTGTCAAAGAAAACCATCTCACGCGCTTATATACTCGGTGGGTTCCTATGTTCGCATCAGTCGTACAAAAGGCACCTTCGAGAAAGGATACGAGAAAAATTACAGTGAAGAAATTTTTAAAATTTCTCGTATATCCAGACGGTAACAGCTTTACACGTACGAGTTATCAGATTTAAATGGGGAAAAAATTGATGGATTTTTCTATCCCGAAGAGTTGTTTAAAGTTGGAGAAAAAAGTTTAGCTGAAACAGAAAAGTTTAAGATTGAGCGTGTAATACGTAGCCAAGGCCGTGGTCGAAATAAACAAGTACTCGTTAAATGGTATGGGTATCATGAAAAATTCAATTCTGGGATAAACGCGAGTGGATCAACTAATCTCTAAAAATGGATGAGGATGCTTTTTACTTGATTCTTCCTAGTAACAGTAGTATGAAATACTTTCCAGATAACACAACATCTTGCTTTACTACACACTTATCGCATGAAATACGCTTACATGGTGATTGGAGTGTTGGCTTGACTGAAATTCATATACCCAGTACTATATTACACATTCAAGAATCTGAAGCAAAGTTTCTCTTCTATATAGATAGTGAAGAACTTCCTCAAAATATTATGAATGTGGGAAACATAAAACGATTTGAATGTTCATTTCCTTCTGGAGTATATAAAAGTATTGGTGAATTGGCCCGAGCAATCAATAACCATGCTGGCTATATTAATAAGCATATAGTATTTGATGTCTCCAAGAAAAGAAAAGGATTTTACGTGATACAGCGAGTATGTGAGTGTTAAGAAACACATTATCTTGAAATGAATGAAAAGCTTAGAAATGTATTCGGATTTAAAAAAGAATTTTATGGCAAAAACGCTATTATTACTTTGAAAGCAAAGAAAAATAAGGACAGCACAAAGGGAGTAGCGGTTGTCGGTGATTGACCGGTATGTTGAGCAAGAGCAATACCCGATCAATTTTACATTTACACAGATATATGCGTGCCTTACACAGTGGAAGATACTCAAGCTTCACTGTTACTTATAGTCACATTTAATAATACAAAGAATATATTTGGATCTAACATAGTGAAACAGTTTTCACCTATAAATTACATCCCTTTACTTAATAACACTTTTCAGAATATCATTTTAGATATAAGGGATCAACATGGTCGTCGTATACCATTTGAGTACGGGACGTTGACGGTTACGCTTCACTTTAAACGTAATCACTAATTTAAAATATGTCTCATTACACAGCTTATTATTCCGAGCAGATTGGCGGCGGCGAAATCCATCAAATATTCAACGGTTCATATTACCAACGTGGACGTGGTATAGGAAATTTTCTAGGAAGTCTTTTTCGAAGAGTTTTACCTTATCTTACCACTGGAGCAAAAGCAGTCGGTAAAGAAGCTGTTCGCGCAGGTATGCATTTACTAGACGATGTTACCAACAATGGTACAAATTTCAAACAGTCTGTAAATACGAGAATGCATGAATTGGGTCAAAATCTCAAGAGGAAAGCAGTTAATAAAATCTCTGAAATGATGAAGGGTTCTGGATATAAACGTCGTGCTGCCAAGCGAAAGCGTCAGTCTCCCAAAAGACGCTCAACAGCTCGTACTAAAGTCAAAAGAAAATGTTATAAAAAAGAAAAAAGGTGATATTCGAAAACGTAAAAGAGTTAGCAAAAAGAAAATACAAGCTTTACGCAGTGTGACAGATATTTTTGGACCTAACTAGAAAAACAAGATGGCTTCATTACATGCAAACTCATGCGAATGCATGAAATCAGAATTAGACTTATTTACGTTTTCACCAACTCAAACATCTTTAGAATCTTCACAATTTATTCAATATAAACCAGTGTCATCGCTTACCGACCAATTGAATTTGTAATACCTGGAGGTGAAGATTATATCGATCTAGCGCACACAATGCTAAATTTATGTGTACAAATCATACCGAATATTCCCGCTGAGAATAGTAAAGTAGGACCTGTTAATAATCTTCTTTATTCACTGTTTAATCAGATTGATATATTCTTTAATCAAAAACTCGTCTCACCACCAAACAATGCTTACCCATACAGAGCCTGTATCAAAACATTATTAAATTACTCAAGTGCTGCAATAAATTCACATCTAACAACTCTGTGTCTGTGTGGTATCTCCATACTGTTGGAAAAATGGAAGCTTTACCAAACGTGGGGCACGCTGATGGTAAAGCTAATCATGGACTATTAAACTGATTATATTATACGGAAAATTCAAAAACAATAGATTTAATAGGTCATTTACATTGTGACGTTTTTAATCAAATCAAATTTTTATTAAATGGTGTTGAACTAAGAGTACGACTTGTTCGAAGTAAAAATGCATTTTGTCTTATGGATGCTTCTGAAAACGATACTTTTAGTGTTAGTATAAAAGAAGCCTTTTTAATGATACGCCGTGTAAAAATAAGCCCAGGAATATTACTCGCCCATGCCAATGCTTTAACAAAAGCAAACTCAAAATATCCTATTACACGAGTTGAAGTAAAATCATTTACCGTGCACAGAGGTATACATGGTGATACTTTGGATAACATAATTTTAGGCCAGCTACCAAAAAGAATTATAATAGGATTCGTCGATAACAGAGCGTTTAAAGGGAATAGACAATTCAATCCATTCAACTTTTAACATTTTTCCATTAATTATCTTTCGCTCTACATTGACGGAGTACAAGTACCGAGTAAACCTCTACAACCAAAATTCACAGGCGATAATCCGCAGTTTGTTGAAGCTTATCACACTTTATTTTCAGGGACTGGTATACATTTTTCTAATGAGTCCCTTTGTCTCAGCCGAATAGATTACTCTGAAGGCTTTTGTTTGTTTGCATTTGATCTGACACCCGATCTTTCTGCAAATTCTGTTTTACACTGAAATCTTATAAAACGTGGTAGTGTAAGAGTAGAAGTGAAATTTGATCAGGCCTTGGAACAAACAATAAATTGCATCATTTACGCAGAATACGATAACGTTCTGGAAATAGATTTAAGTCGTAATATTATAACGGATTTTAATGCTTAAGCTAAAGGAGTGGGAGTTAAATCACAGATGGGGGGTGATTAGTATAAAAGATCATTGATGAACTGCGTTGATCATCAGTCTCTTTCTGGAGTCTCATTCTGTACAGTGAAAGTGGTCAAAAGTAAAGTCATGGATTTCGTCATTGATATTCAAGGTCTAAAAGACCGGAACAATACATTTTTTCCAAAGAAGGTGGCAGTAATTAGTTTAAAAATTAGAGTTTTTTTCCCATTGCATAGTAAAATCACCACATGATTTCTTTGAATTGCCATCAGGAGTAAAATGGAGTAACGAATTTGTGATAAATTATCATCATGGTATTCAATGGATAGAAGGCGACGTTTCCATCGGTCAACTGTTACTCAATTTATACAACATTGCAAAAGAAGCTGCAAAAATCTATACTAGAGGTTACGAAAAAGCAACGTATCTAGAAGCAATCATGTCGCGAAAAATCATCAATCTAGAAATATACTCACCATCATTCAATGAACTCTTTACAAGATATCATAAGGATGGATTTTCATGCGTCAGTCATAGTACAAAAGATAAGTGTAAAAGAGTTGTATGTGCCCTCAATCAAGCATATATGCTGAGGAAGTGGTTGCATACGAAACTATCGTTGTGTATCACATCCGACAACATCAACGATAATCCATTGAGGTTAAGTGACGCACTTCTTGAGCGTGTAAGAGCACGCAGGTTAGCTCGCGCAGTTGCTGACGAAGGTGTGGATGAAGTTGATCGTCCTGCATCACCAACAGACTCCATTAAGGCATCAATAGATAGCAATTCAGAATCAGATGAAGATGATGATGACTAAAAATGAATACTCGTCAAATAATCAAAGTACTTGGTGCAGTCAACGCTAGAACTGTAGGAGTATATACAGCAGATTGGATTCCGAACATTCTCGAACTTCCAGCTGCTATAGTTGCAAACGTTGATGATCATACAAAAGGTGGATCTTATTGGATTGCTATATACATAAATAAAAATGGCTACGGAACCTACTTTGACAGCTACGGATTGCCACCGTTCTCATCACATCATCTCAATAGACTCAAAAGAAATTGTGCGCGATACGAATGGAATAAACAACGAATGCAAAGCTACAATTCGCAAATTTGCGGTCAATATTGTATTATGTTTTTATACCATATGTCTCATTTTCATAATTTACGTACGTTTTGCAGTAATTTTTCAAGAGATTCCAAAAAGAACGATAATTTAGTTATAAAATTTTATAATAAACTATTAAAGAATAAAATTAAGCGTAAAAAATCTGTAGAAGCTTTTAGTAACGAACGTTCATTAGGTTTTGGCTTTTGTAATCAAACATGTACTTCAAGAATATAATATTAAATCTATTATTGTAACATGGAATTTATATTCAATAAATATTAATCAAATTTACATTTTTCTTCGTAATAATTATTCACCTACACCTTATCCCTTCCACATTAGTATTATTATTTAAAATTATTTAACTTATCATTTAACAGATAAAATATATATTTATTCTATGAATTTCCGTCATACTATCTTTTTATAATATAATTTTATTCATTTGAACTGATTTAATGCAGAAATTTAATATTTTAATAACAAAAGGAAATAATGAAATATATCTGATATACGGTGCATATTCTTGAAATATATCACATATTACGCAATCAAAGTTGAGAATAGAATCTTTAATTTATCAGTTTATGATGAAATATAAATCTCTATTGAACCGACAAAGGGCAGTAATATTTTTGTCAAATTATGACAAAATATGACTTAACAGGAAATGATATAATGTGATCGTTATATTTTGTTCATCAACGAAGTATAATATTACATACTACGGTATAAGATGTGACATTTGAATCTTTTATTCTTGACAGGATGTTGCAAAATAACAATATGACTAAACTAAATATCATAACAAAAGATGTAGACGACACATACGACATATCAAGGGAATATAATATTACGCAATATCAGAAGCGAGAAGGGAATATTTTATTTTGGACAAGATATTATTAAATACGTATCTCGACAGGAGATAATGAAATATAACCGCTATAACTTGATTTTCAAGAAACCATAATATTTTATTCTACGAAAAACAGTACTCAACTATTGAACCTTTTATATATTATCTCTTAAGATAAACATAATATTCTTGGAAAAAGCATATGAAAAGATACATACTTTCCCCCTACATGCTTTTGAACTTGGTAGAGATTAGGAATATAAAGCACAAGCAAAACCTCAAGTCAAATCAGTTTCAGTTCAGACACAGTTAAAGTAAGACTCGGTTATACGTAAGTCAGTTTTATTTCTCTTTCAAGTTATCCATAATAATAATCAAATATGGCACAATCAACGAGTGAAAATTGCCCTGACAATAACCGTTTTAAAGAGTACGGTATGCTTCTTCTAGATAGCATGCTCTTGTCGACAACGTATTCTCTCAACAAGTCACAGACCAAACGTGTAGCTGTTGGTTTACAATACGACGGTGGTTATTACAAACATTGTGTAAAAATATCGACAAATTCTTCATCCAAATGGATTTATTTTGATATCAATGCCTGAAGGCTATTGAAAAATCATTTTGACTTGATCAACGCTTATTTTCAAGAGGCCTACATAATCAAAACTGAGTACGGAAATCCGTTAAAACTTTATTTAGAGAACCACGATCTTTTATTTACGACATCATACCATAGAAAAAGCATAGTGCTCGAGGAGAGAGCAGTATTCCAACCACCAGTACATGTTCAACCAGTAGATGAAGAAAAGCAAAGTGAATCACCTAACAAAAAAAGGAAATCTATGTACCAAACGCCTTCAACCTGTTTGCAAAAAGTGTCATTTGATGGTCTTAAGCTCGCAGTGCCTTGTATAGATGAGGATCTGGTGCAATTAAAACGTCGTGCTGGAAAAGTCAATAGGATTATCGACTACATCCAAGAATACCTTAAGGAGCAGTTCAAGAAAGATGATGAGGAAGATATAAAGTCATTTACATTGAAAACATTTGCTAGTTTTAATCGATATTATACTGTGAAAATTCACGAAATAACAAAATTTGTTTTAACAAAAATGCTTGACGATAAAGATTTAGATAAGTCTACATTGGATATTGTAATTTTAGCAATTAATGCGTATACTTTACCATACATCTACAACGACTTGTATGCTTTAATGTATGAACCTTAATGTGAACTGTGACGTAAATACAATAAAAAATGAAGCGTGTACATTTTAAGGAAGGTAAACCAACTAATAAAGTTATGTATATATGGACTTATGCAAGTCAAAGTGCGCGTCGTGGTGAGTGGGAACAAATAGGTCGTGACAGAGAGAGATTTGGAATGAGAATTGAAAGAATGAAATCCGTTATCGAACCTGTATTTTTAAAAAAATATAATGAATACTGAAACAATAAATAATTAAAATATTCGATTATTATTGAAACATATTTGTATAACAAGAAATTATACATTAATAAAATAACAAAATACTTAACAAAAATTTTTCAATTTTATCCCCTCCACTTTTATTATTTAATCATAAAATTACAAAATACTTGACAAAAATTTTTTAATTTTATCCCCTTCACTTTTTCCATTTTCAATCATAATCTATTTAGTATAAATATACTTACACCGTGCAAAGACTTTTATTCCCATTTCATTATTCATAGAGTACGCCAGAGATGAACAATGGGTCAGGTAAAAGGAACACTAAAACAACCATCTTACTTGGTTTTAGATGGAACCAAGGAGGAGAGAAAATCTCTGCTCAAAGATGAAAAATCTAAAAAAACACAATTTCATACTAAATATTCAATAAATACATATTTATTCCCAAAAACTCAGGGAAATGAAAAAATATAAACAATGTACTTACCATAATCGGTCCCTTTCAGGACCACCAATAAAAAACGTAGAAACTTCTATTTTTTACCTTGAGTGTATGCATTGTGTGTGTGTGTGTGTGTGTGTGTGTGTGTGTGTGTAAATACAAAGTTACCTCAAATGTTTATTTAAATAAGTAATTATCTTATCTTGATTATTTGTTTGAATAAATAAGTCATTATCGTATCTTAATTTTTTGTTTAAATAAATAAGACATTATCTTATCTTAATTGAATGTTTATGTAATCAAAGTGTTATCTTATCTTATTTGTTATGTAAACATCGTTATCTTAATGGGTTGTTTATGTAAACATAGATAGGTATAGCGAGTGACGTCATTTGTTATGACTCGCTATACCTATCTATATACAACTATTACCTTACTGATCCAAGTGTTGCTCTTAATTCATAATAGTTTTTTCCATAATTAATACAATTATATTTTATTTTTGTTAAAAATAGGAGCTCCAACAAACCAAACTTCCCCAGCGTCACCTAAAGATTGTTGACGCGCGCAGTATAATCGAGCCCCACTGTTCATTCCGACGTCGCCTGCCGTGCCCGATGGAGCTGCCTTATTGCATATAATTAGATCGTTCCGAGTCAATAGTTTTTCTTTATTTGAACTAGCTTTGTATATTAATAAAGTCGTTTGTTATTTTATAAATACAAAAGGGATTTGTTTGAGTTTTGGCTCCTAGATCCAACAATTTTAATATTTCTAAAATAAACTTAACTTAAATTTAACTTTTTTATACTTAACATACCAATTAACTTTAGATGATTCTTGCTTCTTCTGAATGTTATTATTTGTTTACATTTAAATCCACGTGCGAGTTTACAGGTTACCTCACAATTTATCACTAGTTTTGATCTAGTTATTTCAAATTTAAAAATTGCGCTATTCGAACTTAGCTATATTATCGACTTCTTGATCTGGTACTCTCTGAACATAGCATAGTGGTACAAAAAATAATCGAGCCCCAACGCTGTTGGTAGCTGGCTATCGCTTGAGGAATTGATATGTACCAGCTATATATCGGTTGTCAAAATTTTATTACTTTTCTAGTAAACGAGATGTTTTTCTCTTTAACATGGGAAAAACATCAGTTTAAACGCAGTGTTTTTTATATAAAATTTTATCTGTTGCATGTGTTACGCTTCTAAAAATATTTTTATATATTAACAGTACTTAAAATGAATTTCAATACTTATTTATAAAAAGACATATCGGCAATTGTTGAAAATAACAAGAAATAATAATAAAAAAATGTGTAGTTTAAAGGGTACGTGACACTAATTTCTGGTCCATTAAAAATACCTTCCCCCAATTCCGCATCTGATTTATTTGGAAACTTGCTTTCCAAGTATTCGGAGCACTAATCATATTTATTCAAAGTCTTAATGAATTGTTTCATTGCACCTAGTTTTATGTGTAATAGCGGAATGAGAACTTTTTTCGGGTCAACCAATGGAGTAACTATAACATTAGTCTTTCCGGCTTCTAGAGATTTTCATTCAGCCATTTATGATTTGTATAGTGTTTGCACGGTCTTTACTATCCCATAGCACAAGAAACATGGCGTCTTCGTAAATCCAGAAAGCTGTCCTAACAATATTCCAGAAACTTTTAAATCACCACGTATAATTTATTTATGCTTGTCATACTGAATTTTTTGTAGTATAATTTTGAGATTGCCATATGTTCCCTTCATTGTAGTGGAGGGCGCCATAGAAACTGAGGCATAGAAGTTGCTGTTGAGTAGTAATAAAGCTTTTGAACTTTTGTTTAATGAATTTATGAACAATCTCCATTCTTCGACTTTATATACATTAGGCTTAATTTCGTACATCAAACCTTTTACATCTTTACAATGTACTATTTATGACCATCATGATTCATTTCTTCAAAATATGGTTCGAATTTCGTTCTGTAAAAAGATACTTTAGTAGAATTTGCCAACTGATTTATGCCTTTTAAAGCTGAAGCCAAATGTTCTGCTCCATCTTTAGGTAAGTTAAGCTCTCTAACTAAGTCGTTTAGTTTATTTTGAGTCCATAAATTTACGCTTTTATTTTTTTGACCTGCTAGGAGAAAAATGTCGTCATCGTCATCGTCATCATCATCATCGTTATTTTCAGTTTCTTCATAGCTATCGCTTTCATAAGATTCATCTACTAAATCATTATTACTAATTTTATCTCTATCAATGCTATCACTAACTTCGTGGTTATCTTCGTCATCATGCTTTCCATCATTGGAATTTGATTCAATTGGTAGCATCTCAAGAAGATCTAATTTTTCATCTCTTCTTGTTTTATCAATAGGCGTTTGTACAGAAATAACATTAGCATAATTCACATTTGTTTTATTTTTACTATTAATTCCAATATTATCAGTGATACAGAAAAAGCAATCCTCTCTTCTATCTGGTTGATACCATTCCATTGGGCTATCGAATTTAACTTTTTCATCTTCTTTTGTTTTATCTCACATACAAAGAATTTTACGATATTGTTTGCAGATACTACATGGAGTTTACTTTTCTATATTTACATCTTATGCTGATGTTATTTCTGTAAAAAGATCTATTGAAAAAATAAGAAGAGATGAAAAATTAGATCTTCTTGAGAAATTATCAATTGAATCATTTCAACGATGAAAAACACGATGACGAAGATAACGACGAAGTTAGTGACGGCATTAATGGAGATGAAATTAATAAAAATGATTTAGAAGATGAATCTTATTGAAGCGATAGTTATGAGGAAACTGAAAATAATGATGATGATGACGATGACATTTCCCTTCCAGCAGTCTAATAAGGCAGAAGCGTGAAGTTATAGACTCAAAAAAAACTAAACGACATAGTTAGAGAGCGTAACCTACCTAAAGATGGAGCAGAACATTTATCTTTAGCTATGAAAAGCATAAATCAGTTGGAAAATTCAACTAAAGTATCTTTATACAGAACAAGAAGCAAAAGTTTCGAACCATATTTTGAAGAAATGAATCATGATATTGATAAAATAGTATATTGCAAAGATGTAAAAGGTTTAATGAGTAAAATTAAACCTAATGTATATAAAGTCGAAGAATGAAGATTGTTCATAGATTCATCTAACAAAATTTTAAAAGCTGTATTACTACTCAACAGCAACAACTATGCCTCAATTCCTATAGCACACTTCACTACAATGAAGGAAACATATGTCAACCTCAAAATTATACTACAAAAAATTTAGTATGACAAGCATAAATAACTTATGTGTGGTGATTTAAAAGTTTCTGGAATATTGTTAGGACACCTGTCTGCATTTACAAAGACGCCATGTTTCTTGTGCTTATGGGATAGTAAAGACCGTGCAAAGCACTATACAAATCATAAATGGCCTGAGTGAAAATCTCTTTAAGTCGAAAGGAGTAACATTATAGCTACTCTATTGGTTGACCCGAAAAAAGTTCTCATTCCGCCATTACACATAAGACTTGGTGTAATGAAATAATTCATTAATGCTTAAAATAAGCATGGCTAATGCTTCAAATACTTGAAGAGCAAGTTTCTAAATGAATCAGATGCGAAATTAAAGGAAGATATTTTTGATGGTCGAGAAATTAGAAAAATAATTTCTGATTATCAGTTTATTAATTCCATGACAAACATTAAAAGAGCTGCATGGCTTAGCTTTCAGGAAGTTACTGAAAACTTTTTGGGTAATCGCAGAAGCTCAAATTACAAGGGAATTGTATCAAAAATGGTTGAGAACTTCGTGATAATGGGTTGCCCAATGAATTACATTTTCTACACAATTACTTGGATAGTTTTCCTAACAACTGTGGATATTGTAGTGGAGAACAGGGAGAGCGTTGTCACCACGACATTATAGTAATAGAGAAGCGTTATCAAGGTGGATGGAATACTGGTGTGCTGGCCTATTACTGCTGGATGTTGAAAAAAAATTGTGAATCTACAGGGTAAAAACGTAAAGGAAACCTTTGCATCGATCATTTAATGAAAAACGTGGAAGGTATAGTAAGAAAAAATAAATGGCATGAATTTTGGTTTGTTTTACGCGAGTTTTGTAGATTTGACCTCGAAATGACCTCCATTCTGAGTTGATGGAATTAAACAGACTACAGATTTGAATATAGCGACCCCAGAAACATATGCATATATTGTTAAAATATGAATGCTATTAATTTTGAAGATTTGACCTTGAAATGACCTTGACCCTGAGGTGATGAGGTCAAACGGACCACGGATTCTGATCCAACGACCTTAAAAATATAAGATGTACATGGTCTGATCCATGGGTTTGACATTTTTTTTTGTGTGGCTGTGTAATCGATGTACAGATGATTTAGAAATGTTAACTGGCAAACCACATTTTACCTGATTTAAACTTTTTGAAGAATTACGCGCTAGATTAATAACTTGTCGTCTTAATCAAAGCGTAATCTTTTTTTCAGTCCGTCTGTTTTTTTCATGTTCCATAAATAACAAGATTTTTTAAAAAACCATACATAACTTTTACAGATCTCTTGAGTTTTTGCGATATCTTTCTAAGACTTAATCTAGACCCAGAATATGCTTGAATTTGTCCTTTTTCGTTATCAGTTAAATACTTACCTTTTGGCATTTTGTATTCGTTTATTTTAATAAATAAACTATTGTCTGTCGAAAAAAATTAATTAGTGGAGAACTAATCAGTCATTCGAATACGCTTCCGTTAGAGTTTGCTACTCTAGGGCGCTCTATCAGACTCTATCACAAACTCAAGGTCAGTTACTAGTATAAATTGGGCATAGAAGGCGGAAAATTTAAAATATAAGCACCTATCAAAATTTTTAATGTAAGGAAAATATTTTACTGGTTAACAATTTTCTGCATAAAAATATTGCATGCTAAAATATATACTGTTTCTTTTCAAATGTGATTGTATTAAGAAATTTTGTGATTATTTAAATAAAATAACTTAAATGCATAATTATCAATAAATTAATAAATTCATTAAAGTAAATAAATTTTTATGTTTTGAACTAGTGAAATAATTTTGTTAACAGTAGAATTTGTATTATTTTATATAAAAAGAGTGTAAAGTACCGGTAAAAAATTTACTATCGAAAATAATTGAGATTTTCGAAAATGTTTCTATAGTCATAGAACGGCAAAATTTGTAATTACTTTTTATTTTTCAAAATAAAGTTAATAAATACATTATTTTACGATTAATAAAGCTTAATACCAATGAAGTTTAATAGAGTTGTTCATTTATAAGATATAAAAACAAGTTTTACCAAGATATATACCTTTTTTCAACACATAAAGTACTTATAACATATGACTATTTGTTATTTAAGTTATCTTTATGTTTTATTTTTATCAACTGTAAAAAATATAATTATTAAAATATATTGAGTTATACTCAAAAATATATTTAAATATTTATTACAAACCCATTTTTGTTTTCCTTATTTATATGATGTTATATAATAAAAGTTTATATTGTTTATAACCAATTTTCATAAATACTAATATCTTATGAATGTCCATAGCATTGATAAATTTTCGTTTTTTTACCTGAATTATTAAATTTATAAAGTTTGTATTATAAATATATTTCTATATTTTCTATACCACCTAGTATTTTTAAATACCAAGGTATATTTGTAGGCACGTTTTTTTTAGTGGTTTCCCCAGGAGGCCTATTTCCACTCACATTTTTAAAAAATGTTTTTTTTTTTTTTCAAATAAAAAAAATAATTTTTTTATTTATGTATTAATAATAAAAAATAACATCTTTTAAATATGTTGTAACCTACTACTCGTTTTCCTAATCCTGAAAAGGTCGCACAAAGTGCGCATATTAAAGGGAAAAGGTAAAAGGTACTTGTAAGCTAGACCCGTTTTTAGTGTAGCGTCATGCTACATCCAGTCCAGGGTCTCTTTGCTTTTTATTATTTGTCAATTATATAAAGGGCCTCTTAGAAGCCAGAACTCCAAGACTTATAGTCTTATATGGAGCTTTTTCCTTAACTTTAATTAACTAAGCATTTGATGAATTTAGTTAGTTAAAATCTATACACCATCACTCTCAAATAAAAGAAATAATCAGAATTTAATCACTAAACACACACACACAAGAGAATTTGCAATAAAACATAATTAAATTACTTTACTGTATAAACTTTAATTATAACTAGAAAATTATTCTGTTATCACTGCTACCGGTACGGAGCTGGTGGTTATCCAGCTCCTCGCGGACCTGCAGAATAATCAGAAAATAATTGATGCACACAAAAGGTATTAAGTTTAAGATCAACTTTATTTGAAGAAGGCTGGCCAAAGAGTGCCGTACAAGATTTTCGACGACGACTACATTGCTCCCGCTTGAGCCGCCGTCGCCGTTATCTTCCTCCTCTTTGCTTGATTGGCATTGTTGGGGGAAATTCGCGCTAATTTTAGATCTCGCTCTGCGCGAGACCATCGTTTCCATCTAACATCTCGCACTCGGAGTCTCTCCTCCTCGAATCCTATATACTGCCTAAAGAGAGGAGAGATCTTCATTACTTATCTGTATTATAATACAGGTGCGCTTATATGTGTGCTAACGTGCGAAACTCTATACGCGTGAATTAGCACACATACAAGCGCGTACATATGTTCTTACATTAATTTCTATCCTGCGCGTCGGTATAACGTTTAATTGTTACACCGCGCCGACGCGCAAGATAGAAAGAGACATAACATCATCTTATTCCTTTCGCTTTTAATATAAGCATTGAAACTTGAAAGAGAATCATTACCATTTTAAATTCATTTTATTTTGTTCTTTTTTTGTTCTTATTCTCTCTCAAATTAATATGCATCTAGATACTTAATATTTAGTGTTTTATCGCGTTAATACGTGAGGTTACAACTGCCCTCCGAAAAAAAAATCTTTTGCTAATATTTCATATATTAATTGAATGTTTAAATTCATTATAAGTTTCCGGAAAAGGAAATGCTCTTATGGTGCATTTTAACGCGCGCGATATTTAAATCTATATTACTTTTCTTTTTCATTATAACTTTAAAGCGTTTTACTTTCTCATTTCCTTTTCTTTCTTAATCTTAACATACTTTACTTTATTGTACTTATCCTTGCACCCCAAAATAAAATAATTTGCACTACAATAAATGTTTTTAATTGTAAATTAACCTTTTTTTTTTAATTTAATTATTTGTGGTGCAGGTTATTTTATTTTTCTCGCAAAGAGGACAATAACAAATATTAAATTACAATTAATTCATTATAATACACTTTTATTTTTCATACCTTTTTATTTTCTCTTCTTTCAACTTGTTTACCCATACATCAACGTCAGATTCGTCACCGCTCAGGTCGGATCTATTAGACGGGATCCCTATTCTCTGCAAACGGTGACGGTCTAGGGCCGCTTCTTGTGCGTATATATATTTTCTTTTTCCTTTTCCTTCTGGGATGTAAATATTTATTATCTCCTCGTCTATTTTCTCATCCTTAGGCTTTAAAAATATTTCGGCCTTCTCGCCCTTCTTAATTTTTCTCTGGCTTTTACCAGATCCTGTCTTCATTGTGGCTACTCCAATTTCTTTTTCTTTGCACTTGGCTGTTATTTCTATTCCTGCTGCTGATGTTACTAAGGCTGTTGCCTGCCTATAATTTTTTGACTGCCCTTCCAGCTTTTCTTCGTAATTAATGGTACGATTCAAGGATTCATCCCAGACAACATCCAAACGCTTTTCTTCTATTAAATATTCATCTACTTGAGATGTCACATGTCTCATCCCAACGTATTTGTCCAGGCTTGTTCCGGCGTGTCTATATAGCGTTGGGTGAGTTTTGAATGTTTTCTTAATCTCCTTAATCACTAACACTCGTGACATTTTTCTTTTTTATATTACAATATTTACACTGTTTTTACTTAATCGAACTTACAACTAACAATTTTCTATTTACACTATTATATCAATTTATGTTTTTACACAAATGTTCTTAGCTGTTAACCGTACGGTTTTAGAATCAGCACTGAAATATTATTTTCCAAAATCATCGAAGATCGTTAATTTTGAGTTTCCAAATTTATTGTTTATCTCGTTAGGTCTTTACATACTCTATGTGTGTCCTTTGTTTACCTTCGTCTTTCTTACTTTCTTTTCTTATATTATAATATATTTAATTTTGTGATTTTATTAAATAATATTTCAGTGTTTCTCATTTTTAATTTTAAAAGTGGTTCGCATTTTCTTTTATTCGCATTTTCTTCTTTCTTCATTTTTCAATTTTCTTCTTCTTCAAAAAATGGTTTTAGGTTGGACAGGTGAAATTTTCCTTTTTCTTGTTGATTTTTATCTTCTAATAAATATGTATCTTGGTTTATAATACTTTTTATCTTAAAAGGTCCTTCGTATATCTCTAAGAACTTTGCAATTTTTTCGTTTTCTGTATCTGTAACTTTTAAAGCTTTTACTAATACTTTATCTCCTATATTTAATGTGTAGTGATTGTGTTTTATGTTAGTCCTTGCAGCTCGATCCTTGATCCTTTTAAGCATTCTTTTTCTTGCTAAAAATATTTTTCTTTCAAGTGTCATGTCTGACTTTTCTAGCTTAAAATATTTTTCCCATATTCTTGTGGGTTTTTTCCCCATATGTAATTGCATGGGTATAAAACCAGTAGTTTCGTGGTATACTTCGTTCATTATCTCTTGAATTTTTGGTACGTATGTAAACCATGATTTATGGGATTCTTTGATAAATGTTCTGAAGAATCTACCAAGTTCTCTGTGCATTCTCTCAACTATGTTGCTTTGCGGGTGTCTTATTGACGAAAATATTATATTTATATTTTCTTCTTGTAGTTTTTTACTCCATTTTTTGGATGTAAACTGTGTTCCATGATCAGTCATTATGGCACTTGGTTTGCCATATTTTGTGACATAGTCATTGAATATTTTTCTTATTGTAGTAAGTGTATTTGCTTTTTTAATAGGATACATTACTACGTATTTTGAAAATTATCTATAGACGTTAGAATATATATTCTACTCCTCCTACTGACGTTGGTAGAGGACCATAAAAATCTATAGATAATATTTCGTTTTGTCATTTACTATTATTGGTTGCATATTTGCATGGTATTTTATAGTCAAATGTTTCGTTTTTTGACAGGTTTAGCATGTCTTTATTAAAGCATAAACCTGTTTATGTAATTTTGGAGCTGTAAAGTCTTCTATGATTAAATTGTAAGTTTTCTTTGGTCCTATATGGCCATAGAATTCGTGAATTTCTGTAATAACTATTTTTAATATGTTATCAGGTATTCTAATTTTTTTTTCTGAGATCGTTTCTTTGCATAATATCTCGTTTTCATATGAGTAATAATTTTTTATTTTGTTATTTTTTATATTCATTTTTTGCATTATTTTATTGCAGTAATTATCATTTTTCTGTAATGATTTTAAGTGCTTAAATGCTTTTTCTTAATTTTTGCTAATTTTGTTTTTACTTAATTTTGCAATTACTATCTCGTCATCTTCTTTTAGATCAGATATTTGTCTACTGAGAAAGTCTGCAGCAACATTATTTTTACCAGTAATGTGTTCTGGTTTGATATTGTAATCCTGTATGGATAAAGCCCATCGTCTTAACCTGCAACTGTTGAATTTACATTTATTTAAGAATGTAATTGCTTCATGATCCGTTCTTAACGCTATCTCTTTTGCACCTCTTTATTCAAATCTATCTGCATTAATCTATCCCAATCTCCAGAATTATTTAATGAGTTTTCCAACGTATTATTTTGATCAGATAGGGTTTTTAATTCTTCTGTTACGGTTTGCATCCATTCTCTTAATTTCATTGGTATTAGCTGTTGTGTCTATTCTGTTTCCGTAGTTTCTTTAATTTCTTCCATGATAATATCCGATCTTCTTCTTTTATTCGGCATCTTGAATCTTGATGTATTTAACGCACGCAAATAAAAATATTACGCTTTATTTATTGGATTCAGAAATTGAATTAACTGATTTAGTATTTAAAAAATCTATAATTTTTTATAGTATTTCGTTTATTGTTTAAATTAAATAATTTTTCCAAATATATTTTTTAATTAAATTAATAAATAAATTAATTCAATTTGTATAACGCTTAAATAATTTACGCAAGATATTTTACAATCAAGTATTACGCTTTCATGTTTATTATACTTTCAATTATCTGTACCTATTGTAAGATGCTACTGTATAATTCTTTTTCACTTATACGGAAATCCTATCATATGCTCATACTTTTCATTGTACTATTTTAAATTGATTTGGCTTTTCTAATTGTTATTTCAAAATATGACACGAGTCATTGCCACACAACCCATATTAACGCGATTGAAAATCATACAACTTAAGCAATTGATTAATAATTTAATTTGCTTTCATAATTAAGATTGCCATTTATTATAACTTAAAAATTGAAAACTCATACGAAAATTTTATTGCTTCAAATTGAGAACCCTTATATTCGCTACAAAATTTCAGGTTGCGCACCACTGTTCATTTTCATAAATTTAAATTTTATTTTAAATATTATATCAAAATTTTATATCAATCTAATGCTTTAAATCAACTTAACATAGTATGGCTATTTGTCCTTTGTTTACCTTTTGCTTTTAATCTTACCACCTTACATTGTTTTGATATACAAACATTGAAATTGGCTCGGAATTTGTCGACTTTTATGTCGTGAAAATTTTAACACGTAATGGAAATAATATTTCAAAATTATATTTCTTTAAATTTTAATTATTTCTAGCCTATTTCATTGCTTTTTAAAATTCTTTATGCTTTATTTAAGCCTTTCTTTCTTTTTTTTATTTTTCTTTTAATTTTTAATATTTTTTTTGCATTTTATATTGTTTTTTTTCTAATTTATATTTGATTACTTTAAAATTTTTTCATATAGGAAGTTTATTTCTTCTTCCAACTCATGGATATGCTCTACCATGAGTGGCATATTATGGTTGAACCTATATTTCAATTCTTTTGAACAATTTATTATTTTTTTTTCATTTTCTTTTCCTTTGTTAGTATCTATTATTACGTAATCTAAATTATTTTCAAATTTCTCTATTTTAATTCTCATAAATTGTATCTGTTTATTTTGTTCATCAATTTGATTTTTCACTGTTAATAATGTATTTTCTAATTCTTTTTTGTTAACTAAAATAAATTTTTATGATTATTTTTAATATTCTGTAATAATGTACATTCTACTTTTTTCTTTAATAGATAACATCTCTCATTATAATTATTTTGTTTTTCTAGTGATTTCTTTATGAAATCACAGACTTTTATTCTAACCATTACTTAATTTTATTCTTTTCTTTTAATTTTCTCTTTTTTTTTTAAAGGAAAAACAACATAAATTTCTTAAACTTAATTTACTTATAATAATATTAACTTTAATATAAATGTAATCTAAACGCTAATTTTTATTTGTAAAAGAATTATACGGCATTTTTATACACGTATTACTGTATGTCCGCCATTTTGGCTTCTGAATATCAACTTTATACGCAAGAGAAAGAAAAATTCGCTATTTTTCATTGTATAACGCTCTTATATGTTTAAACTCTTGCGTGAGTTGTTATATTACAGAGAACGCCAAACTGTGACTTTTATACCAGTTGGCTTGATTTAAAAAAAAAAATTTGCATTACATGAAAATTCACACTTACGCGTGAGTTGTTCGAGTACGGAGGGCGCCAAATTGTAACCTACTACTCGTTTTCCTAACCCTGAAAAGGTCTCACAAAGTGCGCATATAAAAAGTAAAGGGAAAAGGTAAAAGGTACTTGTAAGCTAGACCCGTTTTTAGTGTAGCGTCATGCTACATCTAGTCCGGGGTCTCTTTGCTTTTTATTATTTGTCAATTATATAAAGGGCCTCTTGTAAGCCAGAACTCCAAGACTTATAGTCTTATATGGAGCTTTTTCCTTAACTTTAATTAACTATAAATAAAACATAATTAAATTACATTACTGTATAAACTTTAATTATAACTAGAAAATTATTCTGTTATCACTGCTACCGGTACGGAGCTGGTGGTTATCCAGCTCCTCGCGGACCTGCAGAATAATCAGAAAATAATTGATGCACACAAAAGGCATTAAGTTTAAGATCAACTTTATTTGAAGAAGGCTGGCCAAAGAGTGCCGTACAAGATTTTCGACGACGACTACATTGCTCCCGCTTGAGCCGCCGTCACCGCTATCTTCCTCCTCTTTGCTTGATTGGCATTGTTGGGGAAAATTCGCGCTTATTTTAGATTCCGCTCTGCGCGAGACCATCGTTTCCATCTAACATCTCGCACTCGGAGTCTCTCCTCCTCGAATCCTATATACTGCCTAAAGAGGGGAGATATCTTCATTACTTATCTGTATTACAATACAGGTGCGCTTATATGTGTGCTAACGTGCAAAACTCTATACGCGTGAATCAGCACACATACAAGTGCGTACATATGTTCTTACATTAATTTCTATTCTGCGCGTCAATATAACGTTTAATTCTTACACCGCGCCGACGCGCAAAATAGAAAGAGACATAACATCATCTTATTCCTTTCGCTTTTAATATAAGCATTGAAACTTGAGAGAGAATCATTATCATTTTGAATTCATTTTATTTTATTCTTTCTTTGTTCTTATTTTCTCTCAAATTAATATGCATCTAGATACTTAATATTTAGTGTTTTATCGCGTTAATACGTGAGGTTACAGTGTTCACTGAAATATAAAATATTAAAAATAATATGTATATTAAATTTAATATATTTAAATATACAAAAAAATATTACTTATACTTACTATTAGACAGTATTTAGAAATCCAAAAATTTTTTTAATTCATTCATTTAGAATATTAAAAAAATTGTACCTATTTATATTATGACTAAAAATTTTGAAAACAGAAATTTAAAAAATTTTTATGTATTATCCTTTTTTTTGTCAATATACTTAGAATTTTTTTCATCTTTTAGTTCTAATTTTTGTAAATATTGTAAAATTATTTAATATAATTGTTTATAAAATTTTATATAATTTTTCACTTACTTTTATGAAGAAAATAATATTTCTGGAAAATACTTCTTGGAATTTTTATATGTAATATTAATTATATATACATAATTCATACATATATTTTGCATAAAAATAAATTATTTTTTAATTATTTATATTTGTAGTTAATAGTGTATAACATTTGAAAATTAAAAATATTAAATTTAATTATTTAAAAATATAATAAAAAAAACTTCTTAATATAAATTTATATTATAAAAAATATAATACCTTCTTTAATGTTTTTATATTATATAAACTGATCATAATTTTCAATTTATGAACCAAATTTTTTTTACTGCAAATAAATATTTTATTGTTATAAAAAATAATTTTATAAATATGAATTTTTAAGTAAAATATTATTTACGTGATTTTTTATATGCCTTTTTAAATGATCATTTCTTGAAAATTTTTTATTACGAATAAAGCATGTAAATTTGTTTCCTATGCTTAGCTAATATATGTCTTATTAAATTAGATTACGTACTAAAATTTTTCTTACAATAAATACATAATTCCTTTTTTTGTTCGTGAGTTCTTTCATGTCTTCTAATATTTTTAATTTTAATAAATAAGCCACATGCTCTACAACTTATAGTTTTAATATGAAATCTATTCATATGTATTTTTTAAAATTCAGATGTAGAATAAGAATTTTTGCAAAACGGGCATTGAAATACATTTATTTTTCCTATTAATATTAAGTTCGAACATTAATTTTCATTAAATAATAATTTTATAAAAAACTTAGGAAACATTTTAATTATATTTTATATATGGAAATTTATAATTTTATTCTGTTTCTATTATTTAAAAAAAAATAAAATATAATAAGCATAACACATTTAATAATTTACATCAATGACTTTTTAGGGGTCCACCTTTGCTTTATTTGACATTTTCATTGATTGCAATTTCCTAATATGAAAGAGAGAGAAAGAGAAAGAGTCTACTTACTCTTTACTTAGCTGTCTACCCGACACTGAAGTGGCTTTTGCTGATCGCTTACCCTACACACGCACTTATCTTCACAGTGAAAAATTTGTTAGCTTTTGTCGACGAAAATCGCATCATGAGTGGCGTGGCTCACGAAACAGCTACCACTCCGATATTTTCGACTAATTACTTTCTGACAGCTATGTAGAAACTGTTTGAGCTTTCAATTTAATTTAAAACGTTTTACAAGAGAAAAAAATCTTTAATTTTAGTAAAATAAAAATAAAATACCCTTTAAGTGAATCAAATTTACACAACAAAATGAAATTTAAAAATCAATTAATCGTTAAAATTAAATGAAATGAATTAATAAAAATGGTAAAAATTCAAATGAATTATTTATTGAAAATTTCCGTCCAAACAATGTTATCTATTTTTTATGTATCATCTAAATTATTTCGAATATAAATATTATTTAAAGTTTTACATCTTGACAAAGCAACGTATAATTGATCATGTGAAAACAATGGTCTTCTTATAAATAAGCCTACATTATCGAAACTTTGACCTTGTGATTTATTTATAGTTATTGCAAATGCTAATATAATTGGAAATTGTTTTCTGTAAAGATTGAATGGTAATGAAGAATTATTTCCTGTATTTAAAGTAATTTTTGGAATAAAAACTTTATTTCTACTTTTATCGCCTGTTATTATTTCAGCTTTAATATTATGTTTATATAAATTTATAATTTTCAATCGTGTACCATTACATAATCCTTCCGATATACTTGAATTTCTTAACAACATTACTATAGCATTAACTTTTAAATTAATTTATGAGGTGGTAAACCTTCTTTAATTTTATTTAAAAATTCTATTTGGTAATTCAAATGAATGTTATCATCAGTTTGATCAACACCTTTATGCGTAGCGTAATCAATACCATAATATGTTTTAGTTTTTCCAATTTAAATTATTAATATCTTCATTTTGAGGAGCTAATATAATTTTTTCTTTGCAACAATTTTTACTAATATTTGAATAAATTTTAGAACAAATATCGTTAGTTTGTAATTTGTTTGGAATTATGAAAGGGTTTATTTTGCCATCACCAATTTGTAACAGAAATGAAGCAAATTTTTTATTTTTAGATCGAATATTTTTTGTTAATTTTAATATACAAAAAAATTGCCATAAATATGAACTTTTTATTGTTTCTTCTATAATTAAATTTCTATTTCCATGTTTAACAACTGGTAAAATTTGTCGAAAATCACCACCTAAAATAATTAATTTTCCACCAAAAAGAAAATTACTATTACAAACATCTTTTAATGTATTATTAACTATTTCTAATGCTTTTTTGGAATCATTGATGCTTCAACCCATATTATTATATCAGCTGCTCCTAATTTTTTTTATCTGATTGTAATTCTAATAATGCATTTTCAATTGTATTTAAATTTAAAGGTAATACAAAAGTCTTATGACTTGTCATTCTTTTAGGTAATAAAGTGGATGCAATACCAGTCCAAGCCATAGAGAAAATTTTTTTATTAATTGATATAAAATAAAATATTAAAGTCTTATATGGAAAAATTTTTCCTGTTCCTTCAGGACCATCAATAAAATATATTTTTTTATTATCTTTTTCAGTTAAAATTTCAAAAATTAATTTTTGTTCATCGTTTAATTTATTATACATTAACTTAAAATTTTTTTTGCTTTCTATTTCATCATGATGATTATTGTTCAAAGTAATTGAATTTATTTTTGGTTCAGGTAAACCAAAATCTTTACAAGACATATATTCATTAATAAAAATATTACTAACAAGGAGAGTATCACATGTGCAGGTCACAGATTTGTCTGAAACTGTGAGAAATAGTTGATCTTACCTAAAAAACATGTTTCCTAAAAGTATAGAGTCTAACGCTCAATATTTCGCTAGTTACAGGTAATTAAAGAAAATCACTAAAAAAATTACTAGATTTTCAAACACTTACAGTTCTTTAGCATTGATAGCTAGAAGCTTGAAACTTATTTTAAATGAAAGCTGAGCTCAAATCCTTTCAAAAAAGCACCTGCAGTATGTCAAAATATTATTTTTTCCCAAAGTTATAGCGTAATAAAGAATTGACCTTAATTTTCCTGTTTGAACATTAATAAAAATATAGCTAAAATAAAAGCTAAAATTCGGTCCAATATTTGTTACGCTATAACTTTGGGAATAAATAATATTTTGACATACTGCAAATGCTTTTTCGAAAGGATTTGAACTCAGCTTTCATTTAAAATAAGTTCCAAGCTTCTAGCTATCAATGCTAAAGAACTGTAAGTGTTTGAAAATCTAGTAACTTTTTTAGTGATTTTCTTTAATTACCTGTAACTAGCGAAATATTGAGCGTTAGACTCTATACTTTTAGGAAACATGTTTTTTAGGTAAGATCAACTATTTCTCACAGTTTCAGACAAATCTGTGACCGGCACATGTGATACTCTCCTTGTAAGTTCAAATGAAGCATTATTTTCTTTATTTTCATTAAAATCTTCAACAAAATAATTAGTAGTGGAGGTTGGCGCGCTTGCGCACGAGGGGTTTGCGGAATTTCCATTTTACCATGTTTGATGTCATTTATTCTTTTAAGCAATAATTGTACATTTTATAGAATTCATCATAAAAATTATTAACTTAATATGTTTGTTCTATATATTTAAAGTAAAAGCAGTAGGTGCAAACAATAAAAATTAGCATAGACTCTCTCCGTCTCACTATTATACTCGCACATCAAGCATGAAAATCTACGTTGTGCTGTGCGACTCACAACGAAGATGGATATATGCGTATACTATATCATAGTATACGAGTAATTTTTTATCCTCGTTACAAGTGGTACACTTGATTCATTAGATACTCATTATGAAATAATTCAAAGTAATAATCAAAATATTAAAAAACATTGATCTAATTTAAAATATAAAAATTATAATGTTAAAAGAATATTTTGAATTTCAAATAATTTCAATGTATTAATATGTTTTACAGTTTTACTTAGTAGTGGAGGTTGGCGCGCTTGCGCGCAGGGGGCTTGAGGAATTTCCATTTTACCATGTTTGATGTCATTTATTCTTTTAAACAATAATTGTACATTTTATAAAATTTATCATAAAAATTATTAACTTAATATGTTTGTTCTATATATTCAAAGTAAAAGCAGTAGGTGCAAACAATAAAAATTAGCAAGAACCTTTTTAAATGATGAGATTTGAATGAAATTGAGGATCAAAGAGGATGAGCTAAGGAGCAGCTAGGGAAGAGCAGCAAAAACGTAAAATAACGTAAAATAACACAAAAAAAAGGTAAAATTTGAGGATTTACCTGAGGAGGAGTAAAAATGACCTAAAATAACGTAAAAATAACGGAAAAAGTGATGGATTTTTTGAGGAAGAGAGAGGGAAGAAAAAATTAAGGCATGAGGAAACTCAAAAGAAGAAAAAAAGAAGAGGGGAGGAAGGGAAAAGGAAAAGAAAAGGAAGAGCAACAAATTACGTAAAATAACGTAAAAAAAAGGGAAAAAAAAGAGGATCAAAATTAGGTAAGAGGACGAGGAAAAAAAGAGAAGGGGAGGACCTTGATCGTAGAAATTTTCCTTACAACTATATAATATAGAGAGATATATATTTATATCTTCTTATATTATATAGTTATATTAAAAAAAATTCAAACACTCCCCGTGGACCACCCATGTCCCCCCATACTTTATTTAACCTCATTCATTTATTTAATAACGTAAATTTACGTTATTTGATGCATATATTTTATAAAAAGATGATATCCCCCTACCCCTTCATGGTGACCTTATGTCCCTTCTCCCATGATCCCCCTATATCTCCTCCAGAAAACTCCCCATGGTCCCCCCATTGAAATACATTGTTCATGTTTTTTTTTGAAAGATAATTTTAAAAAATAAGTTAATATATGAAGATATCGTCTTCTATATGTTAACTTTTTTAATATGATCATATTAAAGGGAATCCGACCCAGTGTTAGTTTAATAATCACTGGCTAGACACACTATACCGAAAATGGTGACTACCGTTGGATAGTCAATCACTTCTGTGACTAACGATCAACCAATAATCAATGACGTTTAATTTTTTAAGAGTCGTGATACAAATGCCATTCCATACAATATATTTTTAATTTTATTTTATGTATCTTGTACGAATAAAAATATTGGAATTTTTTTATATTGGTGCTGGGATTTGAATCTATGTCCTCCAGTATGGAAAGCAAGAGTCTTGTCCGTCATACCACTGCCCTCTTTTATATTGTTTACGATAACTGAAACTAATCAATGTAAATTAAAATTTCTCTCATTAGGATTTCTCAACACTATCATTGAGCTATTCTTTTAAAATAAAAATATAATTTTCATTATTTCTATTAATATTATATACATTAAATTATACTGAAATGAAAATAGGCATATGATGTTGAGGGGTCGGGTTTACACATCACCTTACATTTTAAACCTTTATAAACAGTATTAATGTTTATTTATCAAGTTTAAGTTTATATAACCTCCATGATTAATAAGTATTGATATTTATTTATCGAATTAAAGTTTATATATATAGTAGGGGGCAAGCCCCCCAACGGGCGCAAGCGTGCCAACCCCCATCTTGCTTTGATAATTTTGAAAAAATATCTAAGAATTTGCGATTTTAAAAGAAATATGTAGAAATATAATTATAATAATCTTACTATGATTCACTCAAAATGAAAGGCAGTTATAAAGAGATATTCGAAACATTTTTGGATTAAGAATAAAAAATTTGGAAAACTGTAATTTCAGTATTTTTTTACAAAATTAAATAAAAATATAATTAAATTTATAAAGACTATATTTGAGTGTTTGATTTTAATTAAACAAAATTTAAATTTGATCATTTGATTATTAAACTTCAATTCAGCTTTTTCAAAATAATATTTTCAACCCTATACTTTAAATAAAATCGTAAAATTAATAATTATTTATATGATTGAACTTTAAAAAAAATATTGTTACCTATTTTTCATCCATTATAAATCTTAAACTTATATGTTATCATATATCATTATACACTGAGAAAAAAACATAGTTGACTCTATTCTGTTCTCTTGTAACTACAACCATTTTATTCTAGTAGTCAATATATAGTCAGGTCAACCTTTTACATTAGTAGCATTTATTAGATGCAACATAGTAGGAATTACTAAAGTCTTTATAAGTATTTTAACTATTTTTTGTAAACTATACTGACCAAAGTTTTAAGACTTTTAAGTCTTTCTAAGTCTCGTTGGTTCTTGTTATTTTATCTATTTATCTTATTTTATCTATTTACGTTCGTAAATACTAAATAATAAGCAAATTAAAAGTATTATTTACTGTGTAGCTTTTGAGGTGAGGATCTATTCATTATGTGCTACTAAATGCCTACTCGAGAATCTAGTTGTATTTACTATGTTGTTGTAGTAAAAGAGAGAAACAGTACATTGGCAAATCTCATCCTTCTAAACGTAGTAAAAACGTAGTAAAGGTAACTATGTTTTTTTCTCAGTGTATACAAAACTTAAAATTAGCTATTGCCAAGTAGACTACAAGCTTGAAATCAGCTAATTTTCAGTTATTGTAAAGCTCAAATATAGCTTAATTTATTTATTTCCTAGATAATTACAAGCTCAAATCCATCGAAATTCAACGCTGTAATGTAGGTCCAAAAATGAGGGGCACATTTCTCACGATAACAGCGATGACAGCGGTGATATTTTTTCAATAGTATAGAGAGAAAATAATGTAAATAGATAAAAAATGCAGCTAAAATTTTGTTGAAAACGAATCAATATTTACCTAAAATTGCTTAAAATTACTATAAATTTTAGCTAACTGTTAGCTGAATTTCAGCTAATTTCCATCTAAATTTTGCATGAATTTAGCTAATTTTCACATTAAATTTAGCTAACTTTTGATTTAATGTAGCTAACTTTTATGTAATTTTATCTGACCTTTTGATTTAATGTAGCTAACTTTAAGCTAACTGTTAGCTACCTTTCAGCTAATTTTTAGCTAACTTTTAGCGAAATTTCAGTTAGATTCTAGCTAAATTCTAGATAACCAAGGACAAATCGAATTCTTACACACAGCGGTAACGGCGGCGGCGGAATGTTTTTATAATATAAAGAGATATAGCTAGCTTTTAGCTAAATTACAGCTTAATATATCTAAATTGAGCTAACTTTTAGCTAATTTCTAGCTAACTTTTAGCTAATTTATAAATAACTTATAGGTAACTTTTTACTGACTTTTAGCTTGCTTTTAGCTAAATTATAGCTAAATTCATCTAAATTTTAGCTGACTTTTAGCTGATTTTAGCTAAATTTTAGCTGACTTTTAGCCGAATTTTAGCTGAATTTTAGCTAGATTTTAAATAAAAATTAGGAGACAAAAATGAGCGGCGTATTTCAAACGGCGACAGCGTCGACAGCGCCGACAGCGGCGATATATTTTTTATAATATAGTTATATATATATATATATATATATATATATAAACTTTAATTCAATAAATAAATATCAATACTTATTAATCATAAAGGTTATATAAACTTAAACTTAATAAATAAACATTAATACCGTTTCTAAAGGTTTAAAATGTAAGGTAGTGTGTAAACCCGACCCCTCAACATCATATGCTTATTTTTAACCGACTTCAAAAAGGAGGAGGTTCTCAATTCGACTGAATTTTTTTTTTTTTTTTATGTCTGTTACCTCATAACTCCGTCATTTCTTAACCGATTCGAAAAAACTTTTGCTTATCTGATAGAGAATGTCTGCAGGTAGGTCCCATATGTGTCCTATAAATATTCGGCCAATATTCGGTTTGTATGACCCAATTATCAAAATAAGAAAAAAACCGGGTGTTTTGTTTTCTCATTTACCTCCCTTATACTTCGCCTAATCTCTCTCTCTCTCTCTCTCTCTCTCTCTCTCTCTCTCTCTCTTCTTCGATTCTTCGATTAAATAATATTATCAATCCATACATTGTCGAGAATGACCAAAAACTTGAATACAATAATTAGAATAAAGTACCGGAATATTATAACTGTTAGGTTAATAAAATTATAGAATATAAAATCCGAATACGTGAACCGAATAGCGGCTTTCATTAAATTTAAATTATGCACATTAAAAAAATGCACTAATCCCGAGAAGCGGAGAAACGGAAAAAGGTGGTTTTACTTTAATATAATAAAAATATAAAATTTAATTTTAAGAAGAGACCAAACCATCTGTCTTTGTCTAATAGTGTTTTTTATCATTTATGTAAACACCATTGGCTGTAACACGAAAAAAATGGCAGCCCCTGCTAGATACTAGTATAATGGTTAAATTTTATAATAAAAACAAAATAATTTAATCATTTAGTTTTTGAATAATATGAGACCTACCAAAAAAGATAGGTTATATTTTAGATTTCCAGTAGGTCTCATATTATTTAAAAACCACGAGATGAAATTATTTTGATCTTATTATAAAATATATTTATTATATTAGTATCTAGCGATTTAATCGTCATTCAATTAAAATTTGTTAACAATTAAATATATTAAGAATACATCAAACGACCTTAGTTGAAAAATTATCATTACATAATATACTAATAATCATTTTTTTAGTATTTGTCTAACACAAACTTTTTAAAATACAATCTTAAAAAGTTATTTATTTAATATCAAATTTTTTTAATGGCTAATTATGAAGATAAGAAAATATATAAAATATCGATAAATTTTTCTGATTTTAGAGAAATGGAAATAAAATTTACCATAAAAAAGTAAACATTTCAGAGAAAATTCACTTATAATTTGCAAGACGTTTAGTAAGAATAAAAAAAATAAATAATATTCCTTAATTGCACTCTAGGAATTTGTATTGAATATCATAATTGAAAATTACAATTATTATATTATGTTACATTATATTTCACTTTATATAATTCATACTTAGAAAATTTACATGACAATATGATAAATATCAATGATAATGGTATATTGAATATTATTTTGAACTATGTGAAAAAAGTTCAAATAATTATTATAATTAAAAACTTATAAATTGTTATATTATTTTATTCTATACGATTTCAACTTAATTGATTAAATTTATGTTAAAACTTAATTTTATTAACATTCAACTCTACAAGTTATTCGCAAAATTAACTATTATTCATAGTTATTTATAAAAAGGGTTCCCATATCAGAATTTTAAGAACTCATTCAATTTTATTTTTTTATTTCATACATTGTAGAATTAATTTTAGTGTTGAAATTTAATTTTTGTGAGAGGTAATATATTTAAAATATGTAATATTAAAATATTTTATCACATGGTACAAAAATTAATTTCGAAAAGTATAAAAATACTGTGAATAATATAAACGATTGTAAGGAAATGTTAAATAACTGTAAAAAAGTATTAGACTATCATTAAAATATTTTTTAAATGTAAATACTGTGAATATCTGTAAATAACTATAAATAATTGTTAATAATTGCAATAATTATAAATTACTAAAAATAATTTTTATTTATGCTCTATTTTTACAACAAAATTTTCTGAATAATTATATACAAACATATACATCGCCCATTCTCTTTTTTTTTTAGATTTCTTCAGTACATATTTTTAGAGCGACAATATTTCAAAAGTGGGCTGATACCATATTTTTGACATTTTTGACTAATTTTAGGCTTAATTTACTTAGTTTTAGGAACATATCACTGTGAAACTTTTTTGTTCGAAATATTCTAAATTTTAAGGAAAAAGTAATTATTTCTAATGTAGCCATTCGCTGAGTTTAAGTCATTTAAAATATTTAAATACCACTTTTCAAGATTTCGAACCATGATCCGATGTCCAATCAATTCATTAAAGTAGGTAATATATGTATAGATATAGCCTAAAAGTTTCAGAGTGGATATCCTGATCGATATCTAGGAAAAAATTAAAATGTAATCAAAAATAATAAAAAATGTGATTTTTAGCTAAATTTCTTTAGCTTTAAACTTGAAATTATTTAAAAATAATTTGCAAAATAATACTACATGAGTTGTATTAGAATGAGTTAATTTACTTTTTTGATAAAATTAATCACTTATTTTGAAAATTATCAAAAACTGTGTTACTGTCAAGTGGGATAAAAGTTGAAAATAGATAAATGAACTTTATGTGTCTATTTATCAGATTATCGTATCAATGATTAGTTAGGAAAATCTTATAAGTGTTTAAGAAAGTGCTATAAAGAAACATTTATTATAATTAAAGTGAAAATAATTTTGAAGAACATTATAAATGCACGTAGAAGGGATAAATATGTTTTATGACGATTTCGAGTTGTACAAGCTCACAAAATACAACATATTAATATCTCCAAAACTATTGAGCGTTGCAGTCTAAAAACTTGCATTTAGTATAAAAGAGAAAAGATCTGTGCATTTTCATCAAAATTTATGCCTCTCCTAGGGAAATACAAAGAGACATGAGTTTAGTCATACATCACTGACAATGTAGGGTGGGTTTTAAAAATTTCAAATCACTTTGAATACCACCCGGAAAATTCTTGCAGGATATTATTCTAGGAGATGTTTAGAGCAAAGAAATTCAAGTTTTGAAATCTTGGAACCTCAAGTTTCCTTTTTTCTTGAGTTAAATTTTTTTTTATTTTTTGCCATTTTGAGAATTTATTTATTTCAGGTGTTCCTCGGTAGAAAATTCACATATTCTTGTTTTCATAATCTTGTTATAACATGGCGTTTTTCCATGCTAATTTACCATATCACGATAACATTATGGTGATTTTTCTATCAAGGTTTATATTGCAGTAAGTATAAAATTTATTTTCTCTTTTAGAAAAATTCATCAAATTAATTCATTTTTAAAGTTATAGCAATTTTTAAAGTTATTTTTGTGATGTTATAATGATATGCTAATTAGTGTAAAAATATCATAGTACTCTTTTTGTATAATTGATTTAACAAACTACAAACATGCCTAGGTTCATATGTAATTAAATGTATAAACGTTTATGTCCTCGTAGAGCGTATTCGTGTCAGTATGAATTTCCCCTTATACAAAAATATATAATAATATAAATATTTAAAATAAAAATAAAAAAAATTTAAATTTTATAAAAAATGAAACCTTAAAGTTGCAAGATTTCAGGACTTAAATTTCTTTGCTTCAAATACCTCCTAGAATCAGGGTTGCGAATACATTATTTCTGAAAATAAAAAATCACAAATAAAATTTTATTCACGATTTGCAAAAGCCTACAAATCATAAATAATAGTAGTATAGGTACCACTATGGAGCGTCACAACAAACCCCCACTCCCCACCCTCCCCGGAGGTGAATGACCTCTGAGTGGTATCAGGAGCTGAGTGAGTCATTATTACGTCACGTGGCTATATATACATATAATTTAATCTAGAGATGACAAACTTTTTTAATAATATTTGTAAAAAAATTTATTAATAAAATTTTATTAAACTATTCAAATCAATCAAGCAAAAATTAGAATTAATTTATTTGATCGATAAAATATTTTGCAAATTTGAAAAAAAAAAAAACGACTTTATTAGGATGATGTGCAATATTGGTCAAGAAAGAAGAAGATGGTGAGTATACTTTATATTTTTTCGTTTATTGTTTCATAAAATATATAGTGGATACAATTATAGTATATGTATAGAGAACAAAACTCATTTTATAAGTATAGTGTATAATATTATTTCATAAATATAGTGAATATACGCTTATGATTATTTTACAACTACAAGATAATTTAACGCAGCTACAATTGAATCAACATGAAGCGCTGTGATTTCGTGAAATATACGAATAATTTCGGTTTTAAAAACACAATATTCAGGTTCTTTTGTTTTTTTTCCACACTTGTAATTAACGACGCAATTATATCATCATCACACTCGAGTACAGCTCGTTTCACAAAACCCGCACAATATTCATCTATTTGAGATCCATATCGAACACCGCACAATTTTTCTACAAGATCAACAATCTCTCCTGCACACACACTAACACCTTTAACAAGCGTGGTTAAATATTTAATCCTATCATCTACGCAGGACGCAATGCCTTGTAAATACTTGAAAGTCACCTTTTTGATAACAATGCTTTGTCAATACCTTCTGACCAGACCAGAAGTAGGGGTGAAATTTTCTTCAATTTCAATGGCTCTATCAGTATGGCTTCTAGTATACCTCAGAATCCAACCAGTTCCGTACACTTTTTGCTCCATCAAATCATCAGCATTGCGATCAAAATATTTTTCAGTATCACCAAACGTAAGCTTAAACTCGTTACACGTAGCTGTACTGAAAGCTATTCCTTGAAAATCGCGTGAGAGTAAACGTACCATTGGATAAAATTCGCCATCTTATAGTTTATTATATTCAAGACCAACTAAAATTTTTTTCGTAAATGCCTTGTTCAAACCGTAGCAAGAATTAAAGATGGGCTGTGTAAAGTTCTTCTTCTGATGCACCATTTTTTTCCTTTTTTCCTAATAGCTTTCTACGATACGAGCGTCGACTGAATGACTGTCATCTTGATGAATATAATCTCGTTATATAAAGGCTTAACACAAGAGACAGTGGAGGAGATAAGGTGATGACTAAGAAAATACACTCTTGCTACTTCTTTGTAACGAACGTGCTTTTACGGCAAGAAAGTAACAATGATCCCCAGAGAAGCTATCGTCAGTATTATTGATTAACACGTGTCTTGCAGCTGCAGTATTATTACTGCAATCAGACCTTCCGAATCAGAAAAAAAAATTGTTATTGAATTCCTCGAACTCTGACCTCATTATTTCTTCGGTGAGCGTTACTTTACGAGAAGAAAGTAACAATCATTCCTAGAAAAGTTATCGTCAACATGTCTGATCGACACGTGGCTTGCAGCTACAGTATTGTTTTCTAAGAAACCAACAATAGAATTATTGAATTCCACGAACACTAATCTCACTATATTCTTGGTAACGAACATGACTTTGTGACAAGAAAGTATCAGGTTACAATAACGACAGCTTACCACAACACTTTTGAAAACATCTTATCATACAACAACCATTTCCAGAAAAGTTGTCGTCAGCATGTTTGAACGGTACATAATTTCTGGCTACATGATCGTTTTTTATTAAATCAGTAGAAAAACTTTTAAGGAATTTCTCGAAACCCAATCCAGATGTCATATAATCCAAGAACATGATACAAAATTGGCCGCACACATCAGATGTTTAACTCTGTAACTGTACCGTATTCCAACGGAATCTATTACAATTACGACGTAGATACTTAATATAATCTGGTATCAAAGGCGGCATTTCATAACTATCAAAATACAAAGCTGTACCACTACGGATAACCTACATACACATCCAATGCGTTCCAGATTTTGTATGGCCATCAGTGTTCACTACAATTGCTGTCGGTTTCGTCCACACCTTCGGAATTTGATCTGCTGGGTACATTCCTACAGAGTGAAACGGTATACCCTTCAAAATTTCCATTATCTCCAGGCTGTTCATCGCAAAGAAGTGTCGGAGGTTGAAACACAAATTCAGAATCACGCTCCAAATCTCGTAAAGATAATCATTTTTTCAAACGATACGCATTGTATAAAGCGCACGTATATTTTAGATGAGGTGTCTTTACAGCGTGATTGAGACAATACTTATTTAACCAGGGTACCTGATTAAATGACGGGCAATCTTTATTTGATTCTAAATTTATAATTTCTCACGCTGTAATACCGTATAAAATTGATTATTTTTGTTTACCTCTCACGTAAATTTTCCGAGTAAGATCGCGCAACGTTTGGTAGAGAGCTTTCTCCGTGACATCACCGTCAAAATAGTCAAGACCATGATGATGTTCTGCAAGCCAATTATTTTCTCTTCTTATGCCTCTGCTAAAAGCGTTTATACGATTTTTTGATGCGATAATCCAATGACCGCTAAAATCATCGTTCAAAGCTACGATGGCGACTTCTTTTAGAACAACTCTGTTATTGCTATCTTTTAAGCACTGAATATCCACGACTACATCCATGATTTAACTTTTTGTCTGACCAATGCAATGATTGAAGCTATACTGAGGAGTAACGGTGATGTCTTTTCATCCGATAAAATTTGTAAGCGCCATCTATTGATAGCTTTACCCATTAAAATCTACAATTGTTTGTCGCGATGCGTCAATCTCTAAAATTTTATCGTATTCTGCATAAATCATACAATTGACAGTGTCTGTCAGAGGTTCGCTAAATCTGACATCAAGCCTAACACTTCCATGTTTTATTAACTTTCAATGAGTACATTCATTTGCCGATAAATCGGGTGATATATCAAATGCAAACAGACTAGACAGAATAATTTTATTTCCCTCATTTAGAAAATGGACATCTGTACCGCTGAATAAAGTATGATATGCATCAACGTATAACTTTTTCACTTTGAAATCAGGTTGTAATGGTTTTGAAGGTATTTGAACACCATCAACAATCAAACATAGAAAATTGATGTTAAAATGATCAAAATTGCACGGATCGAGCATTTGGTCTCCGTTAAACGCCTTGTTCTGAACGAACCCTATGATTATTCTTTTAGGTAACTGTCCTAAAATAATATTATCCAGAGTTTCACCATGTATACCGCTATGCTTTGTTACAGCTTTGACTTCAACTCTTGTGAGAAGGTATTTAGCTGTAGCTTTAGAAAGTGCTTTTGCGTGTACTAATAGCATACCCGGGTTAATTTTTACTCGTCTAACTAAAAGATTAGCTTCTTCTATATGTACGGCAAAGTATCCTGAAGGGTCCATGAGGCAAAAACCATCTCGAGAGCGAACTAAACGAACTCTTACTTCAACGCCGTTTAGTAATAACTTTTCTTGATTAAACACATCTGCATGTAAATGTCCGACAAGATCTACAGTTTTATTTGCGCTCAAATATTCACGCCGCTTTACAAGTCCTTGGTTGTCACTACCTACATCGTCCATTTTCCCAGCTGTATCGTCACACCACAGAATGGTTGATAAATGAGAATTTTTAGCAGCAGTGCCATAGTTGGCTCGATGTATGCTCTGTACGCGTAAGCATTATTTGGAGCTGTCACAGGTTTCTGGTCAAATAGTACATCTAATTGGCTGAATGGTTAATGCATAAAATTATTCACTGGTGCCACTTTATCAAGTAGTTCTGCAGTCACATTTTCAGGATACTCATCGACAGTGGTGTATAAGCTAACGCGCAAGCTAAGCATAGTATGTGTCAAATCTGAATAATCTTCGCCATTTCCAGATATTACAAATTTTATTAGGTGCGTCATCAGTCAACGAGGAGATAGGCTAATACTGGACCCAATGAGAGCTGTCGATAGTAGCCTGTGTCAGAGGAATGTCGAATAGGAGCAATTCCGATTTCATGCACTCACAGGACTGTGTGTGTAAAAACGCCATTTTTAGTGGAAAACATCTCTTGTCGTTCGTACTTTTCTACTTTTTCGAGAATTTTTCTTTTTTTTCTGGTTCTATTTATTTTCTTCTTTACTACTCTATTCCTTTTATTTTTTGTGCTGCGCCGTTTAATCTTTCTTTGAGTGCTCTTAACACTAACACTGCCGTCATCCAACTGCAAAGCAGACAGATAACGCTGTTTCTCTTATCCAGATTCTTCCATCAATTTATCTAGTTTCTCTTCAGCCTTTCTTTTAAGATTTGTGCCAGACTCTTTTATACGATTTCGTAGAGATTCTTTGATTGGAGTTTTCTGTGTTGCAACGTCAGATAAAACTTTCACACCAGTACGCAATGCCTCCTTTCCCACAACTTTAGCGCCACGGGTGAGTAGCGAAAGTACACGACGAAACAACCCAGCTGGAAAATTTCCTACACCACCATGTCCTCTTTGGTAGGGGGCTCCAACGTAAATACGTCTGATACCCCTACCATTTTTACCACCACCATCGATCTGCATATCAAAGTATGCCTCGTAATAATTTATCTCTTTTCTTATTAATCAATACGATGAAAGTGCAACGTCACTGTCAAGGTGCCAAAATCAAATGGTATTGGCTGACCTTATTGATCTCTTATATCTATTTCAATGGTTTAAAAATAGTTAAATAATAGCGGTATGTACATAGATGGTGAAAAGTTTTTTATTTCTACACCACCATATTTGCAATCCTCAGTATTTAAGGAAACCGCTCTTAATAATTTACCTTGCACATCTCCGTTTACATAAGGTTCACAGATGTCACTGTACACTAGGGGTGTGCGAATACTCGAATATTCAAGCTCGAGTTGAGTCGAGTTTTTTCTTTGAGTTCGAGTCGAGTACTCGAAAAAATCCGAACTACTCGAAAAATACGAACTACTCGAAAAATACGAACTACTCGAAAAATACGAACTACTCGAAAAAATGTGAGTTACTCCAATGACTCGAGCTACTCGAATGACCCGAGTTACCCGAATGACTCGAGCTACTCGAATGACTCGAGCTACTCGAATGACTCGAGCTACTCGAATGACTCGAGTTACTCGAATGACCCGAGTTACTTGAATGGCCCGAGTTACTCGAATGGCCCGAGTTACTCGAATAACTCGAGCTACTCGAATAGCTCGAGTTATTTTAATCGAACATTTCAAAGATAAAAAAATTATTAATTATTTCAAAGAGTAGGGTAAGAAACAAAATAATATTACATTTTATTATAATATTTAGAAAATCGCTTTTTTATTAGATTATCTTAATATTAGAATGAAGAAAACTTATTTTTTCTACATTATCAGATAGCAGTCTACTTCTAGTATTCATATAGTGTTTTATTTCAAGTTAGTCGAGTATCTCTAGTTATCTGAGTAACTCGGGTCATTCGAGTAACTCGACTTGTTCGAGTAGTTTATATTTTTTCGAGTAACTCGAATTATTCGAGTAGTTTATATTTATTCGAGTAACTCGATAAATTCGAGTAACTCGAAAAGTTCGAGTTAATACTCGACTTGGACGAGCTCGAGTCGAGTCGAGTAATTTGATCGAGTTACTCGTAGTTCGAGCTACTCGCACACCCCTACTGTACACCATTAGAGTTGTTGGTAACCCATTAGAAAGATTAGGAGGGTAATTAGCTATAGTGGGTTCTTCTTTATCGACCTTGATAGCTTCATTTTTTTCAGTTTCAAACCCAAGAATTTTTCTCAAATTCCTTGACAATTCTAAAACGTAATCAATTGGCGTAAGTAGAAAGACCTGTGCCATAGCGCACCCAGACGGCGCCAAAAAAATTTTCGGTCTCTCTCGACGCCTTTCCCTCGCGCGTTATAGACATGAAGGTTCCCCCTCCCCCGGGCAAGATGGACATGGGTTTCCTCTCCCCTGGGCAAGATGGACATGGGTTTCGAGACTTAGGAGAGCGACGAAGAGATATCTTTCCCCTCTCGGCGCTATAGCTCACATCGAGCTGTAGACGCCCCCTCTCTAACTTACCGTACAGGGGGTTTGTGAGTGTTGAAGAGAGCAAGGGAGAGAAGTATACTTACCCCTCCTGGCGCTATAGCATCCATCGGCGTGTAGACATCGCTCTCTTACTTACCGTACAGCCCGTAAGCGTTGGGGCTTTGTAGACAGCAGCGAAGAGTGTTGGTTACCCCCTCTTGGCGTTATAGCTTACATCGAATTAATTTACTTTAGAAAAATTTAGTTAAAAGTTTTAAAAGTTTTAGAAAAAGATAAAATATGAAAAAAGATTTAAGAAAATTTATAAGAAAATTATGTTAAAAAATTTTAAAAAATTTTAAATATAAAAGAATGTATATGAAAAAAAATTTTAATATAAAATTAAATTGAATGAATTTTGGTGGGTCGTAGTGTGAAGTGGATGAAAAAGGTTAGGATGGGTATGATACAAAGGGTAAAATAAAAACAGAATAAATAATTTTAATACATATATTGAAAACAAAATATTACATGTTTTATGCATTTAGTCTTTGAATAAATCTTCTGCCGAATTTTTTTAAGTTATTAAACCTGGATTTCTCCTCATCCAGAGCTTCAGCCTAAAATGAAAAAAAATTAATATTTAATTATTTTATGATGATGATGATGATAGGCAATTAAAAAACGAAACTTACAGAAGAGGGCTTGTTGATCTCGTCGTCGATGTTGTCAACGACTTCTTTATAAAATTTTAATAAACGGTTTGCTGTGATCTGAAATCAAAGAAAAGAAAAATATATTTAAGAAATGATTTTAAAATATTATTTCATAACATGTATATCAAAATACTCACAGTCTCTATCAACGGTGTCACCGGTATAATTGTATGTATACGTATGCCTGGTGTGATTGGCTGAAAAAGGAAAAAAGGAATATAATAATTAAAAAAGATATTAATATAATTAATAAAAATAAAATCATACCTCTAGGTCATATGTCGCGTTGATTTCTCCGGGTGTTTTTACCCGAAGCCTAGGTTGATGATCTTGGTTAGAATGTGTTTTCTGAAAAAAATAAATATTTTAAAAATGATTTAAAATTTAAAAATATTTTAAAGTAAAACATACATACCCAGAAAGCATTATTAATGTCCTTAATTTCTTCGACTAAATTTTTTTGACTGTAGCTTCCTACGTTGTAAGCGCATTACGCGTCTTCGTACCTGAAAAAAAAAGAAAACAAAAATTAAATTCTAATTATAAATTTTATTTACAAAAAAGAAAAGAAAAATAACTTACCATTGTTTGTCTGAAATTTTCCATTTTCGATGATTTTTTAGAAAAATTTGAAGAAGAAATTTAAAATTACTAAGATGTTGACTCGGCTACAGATGAAAGTATAATGAGAAGAAAATTTTTTAAGAAAGATTCGAACATTGAAAAATATATAATAATGGTAAAAAGATGGTGGGAGAAAAAAGTTTATGCTTACATCTGGTATTTATTGTATACAATTTACTGGTTATGTTTGAAAGTAACTTTTCAAAATATATATTTTTATGAATTTGGGTTTATCCTAAAAGAAATTTTTTATTATTATTAGGGTAGAGGGTAAGAAATACAAATAAAAAGTCACAAGATTTTAAAAATTTTGAATTTATTTTAAACAATACAGTTTCGTCGTACAAGATTGAATACAGTAACTACCGCCTATGATATTTTTATTTAAAACATGAGTTAATTTGTTACATCGAATAATGTTTTTTTTATTTTTTTTTAACTAATTGATTAAAATAGTATAAAATTATTGTGTCGTTTTCTTGTAAATTATTAGTAAACAATATACAAAAACTCTGTAATGAATTGAATTGACACATATAATGTAAAAACACAACACAGTAATTACCGCAAACTGTAGACTCTGGTTGTTGTAAACATTTGGTATTCCAGGTATATTTTCTGCAATTCCTCTTTAAAGCGCTTCGAAAATACGGTGATTGAGGTGGTTGGCCGTAACTGTCAAAAAAGGTTCCTATACCTTCTTTGTCTATGTATAATGCCACCCAATGAGTCCCAGACCGATAACTTTCATCTGTATTAATTACTAATGCTGTCGGTCTCGTCAATATTCGCGGGATTCGATCTGCTGGTACTACCCCTACTGTTAGTGTTGGAAGGTGTTGAATCGCCTGTAATATTTGACATGTATTCATCTTTCTTATTTGGTGATTCTTTGATAGGGCTCAATCCAACAGTTGTATTATTTTGACTATCTTCTTCTTTATCTTTTATATTTGATGGTTCATTTTCTTTGCTTTCTTCGGGATCTTTAGCAAGATAATTCGATAACGTACTTAATATTGTCGATGAAGATGATGTTGAATTGTTTTCCTCATCGCTGTCATCGCATACTGGATTATTTTTACGATATTCACACGCATATATTTCCAAAATTTCAAGAATTTCACCTTCATCCTCATCTTTGTCAAAGTTCAAAGTGCGTGGTTTATTATTTTCTTTAACTTCTTTTGTAATGGAATCTCTGAATTTTATTTTCAGATCGTTGAGCCATTTTTTTAACAAAGCTGCTTTATGCACTGCACAGTTTACCCAGAAACACGATTTTGTTTTATGATAAACGCACGAGGTTAAAATTTCATCTTTATATTTAGAATTCATCATTGCGAAACTGGGCACTTCATAATCATCTAAATTAATTACTTTTCGTCCTAAAATGTCCGTTAAAAAATCGACTTTGGGTCGACCGGAAACGTATATATGAGAAGCACTTTTCATAAAGGCTTTTAAATTTTCCTGCACACGTTTAAGCGTTGTATCACCTTCAAACCATTCTATATCGTGTACAAACTTCGTTAACGAGTTATTTGCCCGTTGTAAATAACTATTAAGCTGTGAGAATTCGTGAGGTGGCTTTATAATCCAATGTGAATACGCGTCTCCTTGAAGAGACATTACGGCAACTTCTTTAGGTATAATTTTGTACTCTTTATCGAAAATAGGTTGAATATCTATAATTAACTCCATTTTTGTTTTAAAAAATGTATAGCACACGTAAGTAAACTAATTTTTTTCAAACTACTGCGTTTAATCAGACAAAATTGACTTTTGAAAAAAATTGAGTCGCTACTCGTCTTTTTATTCTCTAAGCTCCGCCCTTTTTTCCCTCTTTTTAAAAACATTTATTTATAGAGATTCTATTTTTAAATTTATGAGTTAAAGTCAACTATAACTTGTCTTGAAGAGTCGATCTCTAATACATTATCGTATTCCGAGTAAATTATACAGTTTATCGTTTTGGTGAGAGCTGTTTCGAAATGCACTTCTATGCGTATAGAGCCGTGACGAACGAGATTCCAATGATCGCAAAAATTTGCTGATAAATCGGGTGTCAAATCAAAAGCGAAAAGGCAGTATCCGTCGGGATAATTTGTACGTGTAATCTCGTTACCTTCATTCGCAAAGTGTATGCCAGTTCCAGAGAAAATCGTATGATAAGCGTCAACGTAAAGCTTATTATTACCAGTAAAAATAGGTTGTAACGGTCTACTCGGAACGGTTACACCGTCTATATATAAAGACAAAAAATTTATGTTAAAATGTTCAAAATTAAATGGGTTTAATGTACGATCCCCGTTAAATGCTCGATTATCTACAAAACCTAAAATTATTCGTTTAGGTATTTGTCCTAATATAACATTGTCAAGTGTATCACCTAAAATACCAGCAGGCATGGTTATAGATTTTACTTCTACTCTTGTCAAGGGATATTTAGCCGTTGTTTTTGAAAGTGCATTAGCATGGGCTAATAGAATATTGGGGCTTATTTTTACACGTCTTACGAGAAGCGTAGCCTCAACGATGTGAATACTGAAATTTGCGTCATTCGTAGAGTCCATAAGACAAAAAGCGTCTTTCGATCTTACGAATCGTAATCTTATTTCTACGCCATTTAAAAGATGACGATCTTGGTTAAATAAATCACAATGCAGGCGACCGAGTAGATCAACTATTTTACCAGCGTAAGTATGTTTACAACGTTCTACTAGACCCTTATTACATTCAGCCTGCAAAGCATCTGGTTTTGCATTCATTTTACCTGCAGTGTCTGTATACCACAGAGAGGTAGTTAAATGAGTATCTTTAGCTGCACGCCCGTAATTTAAAAGAGATTCTATATATGCACGATATGGATAGGCATTATTAGGTGGCGATACTAATTTATTATTACATAATACATCTACTTGTTGAAATAAACTATGTAATATATAATTTACAGGCCCAACTTTTTCATTATTCTCTGCATCTTTCGGTAGTATTTGAATGCGTAAGCTTAACATAGTATGAGCAAGATCAATGTAACTCTCTCCACTGCTGGATATTACAAATTCTAAAGGTGCATTGTCGTTTAACGATGATACGGGCTTATAATGTACTATTTCATTTGATTCAATAGATGTTTGAGTGTGTGGGAGAGTAAATAATGACAGCTCTGATTTAAGACACTCATTACTATGACTGTGTAAAAAAGCCATGATGTTTTTTAGTTAAAAATATCGTTTGACTTTTGTCTGCGTGAAATTTTTTTCTTACGACGGCGAACAGTGGTTTTCTTTTTTCTCTTAATTACACCGCTCGAGCGACGTCTCTTTTTTCTATTACCTGCTAAAGTTTTTTTCTCCTTTTGCCGCTTTTTCTTTTTCTTCTTTTCTTTCTCCTTTTTGCTAATGAGTTTGCGATGCTTTTAATCGAACGTCGCTTCAAAGACTGTATTGCTGAATTGAAAACAGGATTTTTATATCCTGACCCGCTCATTAACATTTCGTTAATTTTATTCTTTGCTTTTTCTTTTAAATTATCTTTTGATTCTGTAAATCGATTTTTTATAGATTCTTTGAAACTAATATTATCGCCTATATCTTCAAGTACTCTTATTCCACCACGCAGAGCTTCTTTACCAACTGCTCTTAATCCTTTCGATACAAAAGGTAAAATAGTTCTGGCCAGACCTGAAAAAAAACTTCCAAGACCCGAACCGCGCTGCCAGCGCGAACCGGCGAAAACGTTGCGTACACCGTTTCCGCTACCGATTTGATTTTCGTAGTATGCTATATAATGACTCATTTTACACTTACATTTAAAGAATACGCTTAAAATGAAGTGTCAATGTGAGAGTTCCATACTCGAATGCTATAGGACTACCGTGTGCGTCTCTTATATCAATAACGATATTGTTAAATGCATTTTTCATCAGTGGTATATATTTAATAGGTGCAAAATTTTTTACTATTGTAGTTCCGAATTTGTAATTAGCATTGTCTAAAGAAACAATTCTAAGTAATGAGGCTTGTGTGTCCCCTACAGTAAAAGGTTCGCAAACGTCCGAGTAGACAAATAACTGCTCAGGTATAGCACGCGCCAAGCATGCCGGTCTGCTACCTGTTATAGACCCTCCATTATTATCTATTATAAATCGCATATAAGAGAATCCTGGTGTTACTGTTGTTGTTGTTTTCGTTTCAGAGTTTTCATCTTCTGATTTTATGGTGCTCATTATACCTGGATCGTATCCTAATATTTTACCAATTTTTTCACTTATTGTTAAATAATGTGTTGACCCGCAGTTCGTATCACACACAGTTTTAAGTTCATAATATCCAAAAGCTTTGGAAGAGCGTGTAAAATTTAAATGATTACTCATGTTAGAGCCAATATTATTTATACTTTCAACTAATTGTTCTACATTTTCATAATTACCGTACGGTATTTCGTGTAGATCGATTGCATATAGTTTGGTAGTTGTTCTTTTTTTGTTTTTTTTTAAATCATTTTCAGTATAGAAAAAATTCAATTTTGTTTCTTTAGTTTTATGTGAAAAATGTGGAATAGTACAGGGTATATGAATCTCTGCAAGACCAACACACCAGTCACCGTGAAGCCGCATTTCATGAGGTAGTTGCGTGGTAAAACAAGTAGTTGTATTATCGGGAAAATATCTCATGCTACTGTTACTGGGTAGCACAAGATAAAATTCGTAAGTACTCATATTGCAACGAGCTCGGATTCGAGAATCCACGAATTAAATTTCTCGGGGTATCCTATCCACTTTACAAGAACTTCTTTTTTCTGACCTCGACCCCTAGAACGTATAACACGTTCAATTTTATAAGTTTTTGTTTTCATACGATTTTTACCTACTAAAGTCAATTCTTCGGTATAAAAAACCCTTGAATTTTTTCTTCTGCTAGATCAATTAATTCGTATGTGTAAATATCTTGACGTTTAGAAACTCGTGAAATTTTGAAAATTTCTTCACTCCAACCGTGAACATAACCTTTTTCAAAAACATGCTTCGCGCGACTGATACGCACAAAGTCACCAACCTTGTATTTAGCAGGTTTTAATCCACGTGCTTTTCGGTTTTTTCCATCATTGCGTTTCCATGAATGTTCCAAATTTTCACGCACTTGTATTGCATTGTATATAGTGACAGAAGCCGGTATCATTTTTATACTACTATGAGGTGTATGATTATAACTTCGTACAAGGTCCTGTAATATATCTATATATCTGTATGAATTTCTGTATGTAAAATATCGCCATAAACGTTCTTTTAAAGTTCTGTTAAAGCGCTCAACAACAGCAGCCTTAACATCTGGAGAAGGAGCAATACCGAATAGGATACCTTTGGTTTTAAAAATTTTTGAAAAGCACTACCTATAAATTCTTTACCACGGTCAGTTTGTAAGAATACGGGTATTCGACCCTTTGCTCGGGACAAAATTTCAATGAAAGCTTTTACGACCACCTGAGCGGTTTTATCCTTCATGGGTTGAACAAAAGCAAATTTACTAAATACATCTATAGCTACTAATAAGTACGAGTACCCATCATTATAATTTTTTAAAGTTTGTATATCGACTAGGTCTAATTCCCAAACTGCATCTATCATGTGTACATTATAATGTAGGCGAGGAAATTTTTTTCTTATTGGTTTATGAAGGGTATATGCATCTTGATTACTCAACCATTCTAAAATACGTTTAGGAGAGTCACTTTTATTTAAACGCAAAAGTTTTCGTGCACCAGAAAAGCCAGCTTCGTGAGCTGGGTTAAAATATTGTTTTTCATACTTTTTACTCATTGCTTTGTTATAAATTCATAGAAAACCAACCCTTTTGCTGTTGTTGCTGCGGGGTAATTAAATTGTTTTGTAATACTTTACTTTTTTCTTTCACTTTTTCCTTTGCGCGAGATGATATTTTACGTTTTTTTGCTTTACGATCATTCGAACTTTCTATTTCGCTATCGGAGCTGCTTGGTAAAGGCGCTGTTTGTGGTGTCACGTTATCTCTCGAAACAGATTCAACTGATTCGACTTTCCAGTAATATTTATTTCCTATGATTGCGCGTGGCGCGTTAGATGCGCGTAAAATATTTGCAAAATGTGCTCTACCGATAGCGTTAAAACTTTTTCTGTTTCTTAATGCATCATTAACCAGATCTATGATACTTGAATTATTTATGACATTACCATCTACAGTAACGATTCCGTTTTTATTCCAAGATAAACGATCGGATAAGTGAGTTTTTAAATAACTTATCAATTGAGTTGCTTTATCTACATATGTTTTTGGGACGTGAGCTAAAATAGACGAATCAGACATTTGAGCATCGTTTTTCGTGAAAGTTGTGTTCGGGAAATCATCTGCTTTCACTCTAGTATTTTTTATGAAAAATAAATATCTCTGTAACAATTGTAAAAGTTTTTCCATTTTTCACGGTCGTCTGGAAAATCGTCAGATGTTAAAACATTGCTCATTTCTTCATCGAGACGTGAAAATTCATCTCCCGGTGTCTGGATGCTTTTAAGTGTTTCCAAATGTTTTAAGCCTTTTTTACTTCCTTGACCATCTTGTGCGTTAGTCTGCGCTCCGTCAACATAATCCAAACTGTCTTGTGGAACTATAACCATTTTCCGAGCACGTTCCATTATGTGAAATAGCGTCACTGTTTAGAGAAAAAAGGTTATTTCACAGCAAGCGGAAATTTGTCATATATAATAAATAAAAGTAAAAAACGTTTCTACTGATTTACAATATCTTGTGTCTTTCAAAAATTATGTTTCCTGTGTGTGTCTACTTTTTCGTTCACATTCTGTCTTAAAAGCCTTCCACTTCAAATACACTTAAAACACTTAAAACACATGTTTTTTTTTCAATCTATTTCTTTTATATTTATTTTAGTTTTTATTTAAAAATTTAGTGATGTTTCAAGATGTTTTTAAACGAACAGATGTATATATTATACTGTAAAAGTACAGGAAATGGGGGACGTTAAAAAGTTTTTATGTTTCCTGTATGCACTTATGTTTTTCGTTCACATTCCTTCTCAACAGCCACCCACTTTAAACACTTGAAACACTTAAAACACATATGTTTTTCAATCTGTTTCAATTAAGTTTATTTTAGTTTTTATTTAAATAAATTTACTATTCTTTCAAGATGTTTTTATTTTTAAACAAACAGATGTTCGTATTATACTATAAAAGTACAGGAAATGGGTAACGATAAAAAAAGACGTTACGTTTCATGTATACACTTATGATTTTTCGTTCACATTATGTCCATCCACTTAAAACACTTGAAAAACTTAAAACACTTAAAACACTTATGTTTTTTAATCTGTTTCTGTTATATTTATTTTAATGTATTATTTTTCAAGATGTTTCATTTTTAAACGACCAGATGTTTATATTATACTATAAAAGTACAGGAAATGGTTAACGTTAAAAAGTTTTTATGTATCCTGTATACACTTATGGTTTTTAGTTCACATTCTGTCTTAACATACAGCCACTTAAAGCACTTAAAAAACTTATGTTTATGAATCTGTTTCTTTTCTGATTTTATTTTTTTTTTTTTTTTAAAGTAGTGAAAAAGCGGGTGTTTATATTATTTTTTAAAAATAGCAGACGTAAGCAAATCCAGTAGGGGAGTGATCAATAACGGTAAAAAACCACCTCCGTTTTGTAATATTAGACGCTTTTTCTTTTTCCAAAAAGAAGTTTGTTTATTCTTTCGCGCACTGTTATTTTTTATTTTTTTATCCTTTACACTTGTCACGGCTTTGTCAGCGAGTTTTCTTAAAATATTTTTATGTTTCGACAGTTGTTTTTATTTTTATTTTTTAAAATAATACTACCCTTTAATGTATTTAGAGCACACTCACATATGCACCTTATGAGATTTTTATCTGCAGCGCGTACAAGAGCGTCTCGTTCCTTTGACGCTGCGTGACAAAGTGCGTGTAAAAATGCAATGCACTTTTTTGTAAAATGTTTGGGTAATTTTATATTTCCAAAGCACCCACAACTATTTGTCTTTTTTGAAGTGTTAGTGGGGCTCGTTTGATTCGATGATGTTATCGCAGCCATCTCGATTTATAAACTGAAGTATTTATAAAACTAACGACGCTTTTTCTTAGGTATGTACACATAATAGTGTGAATCATCTGGAAAAATACATGCGCGGAAACGAAAATCATCGGGCGTATCTTGTTTTAAATCTATTAACAAATACGAAAATCCTTTTTTAGTGGCGTCAAAGTATATCTCTTGAATAAATTTCGAATCTTCAGGATAAATTTGTCTAGCTAAATACAAGATTTGTGCACGGTCACGAGGATTTTTAAAGAGTATCAGGTAGCTAGCATTTAACGATATATCTCTTTGACCCTTGTGAAAAAGGTTCTGCGTTATAAAAATGACGCTTATGTTTTTATGATGACTACCCTTTGTGAATAGATCGGTGATTGTATCGTTTGAGCCTTCACGCATAAGATCGTCAATAATCATAAGTTTTTTACACGTAGTATCGCTCGAATAATCTGCAGGATCTGGCAACCCTTCGAAAAATTCTATTCGTCCATATGGTGGCTTAAATTGCTTATAAGTTTCTTGCCATTCACCGTAATAAAACATTAATCTATCGAATTTTACGTCACACATTCTATCGAGATAATTTATAAATCTTTTATAAAATTAGTTTTACCAGCTCCGGTCGGACCGGCACATAAAGCTGTAAAAGAATGGTGAAATCTAACGTCCATAGTATTTGTCGATAATATCTCATTTGCGTGTGTACGCTATAATCGATGTATTCTTACTAAGTTGATGACGATTTTAAAAAAGAAAATATGTATCCACAATAACAATTTTTAAGCTATGCTAGCTATTCACCGCGCGGGAGGGCCCCGGGACGCGCGCGGCCGCTGTAAATACACACGCGCTGTGTCAGCTGATTTGAGCGCGTGTGTACTTTCACCGCTGATAAGCATGTATCGCTCGATCTAACGCTAAATTAGCTACTAGCTATGTTATGACCGCTAATAAGCACGCGGGAGCACGCGCCCTACATCAGCTGATGCGCGTGCTCCGCGGCGCTAATACCGCTATGTATTAGCTGTAATTGTTGCATGCAATATTATGAAAATTTATGTCAAAATTTTAAAAATAAGTAATTTAAAAATGATGTAATAAAAATTATTTATATAAATTAATTTTAAATTAAAATTAATAATTATGATAAAGAGGGAAAAGGTATAAGTGTAGGTATATTAAAGAAAAAAAAGACATGTTTTTTACAGAATTTATTGACACAATCATTTAAAAAATTTTATAACATTTGTTTTTACAGATAATGTCTTCATATGCACCGTCGACCCGCTAGTACGTGATTTATAATCAAGCATTTTTAACACCCGCCATTTTGCAAATTGGAGAAAATTACTGCAGTTTTGATAACTGCAATACTTTTAAAAACGCGTATTTGAAAGTACCATTATACTTTCATTTACGCATCTTTTAAAAATATTGCAGATATCAATTCTACTGTAATTTCAGCCAATTTATAAATTGGAGTGCATTAAAAATGCTTGAATTTAAATCGTGTACTAGCGCGTAAACGCAATAAACTACTAACATAATGATTTACATTTATATTTGTACGCAATGTATTTTACAGTATACTGATTCGGTAATAATACACACACATACGTATGTATATAAAATTATATATAATTACATTTTTATAACGGCGCATCATTACAATAAATGTTTTTAAATTTTTATTTTTAATTTTTACAATTTTTTTTCAAATTTTAATGTTAGAATAAGTTTTTTTTTATAATTTTTAGAAAAATTTATATGGATTGAAAAATTTTTTTTAAATATTTACATCTCAATATTTGGAAACATTTCTTTTCGAATTTGTTCAGCAATAGGTACTATCAAAAATGCTAACATTTCTTCAAAAACTATATTATAATATTTTGCTGTAAAATCACTAGGTAAATCTTCTTTTAATTTACGATATAACAATTCTATAACAGAGTTATCATTTAAAAAATTTTTAAATTCACTTAAATTATCCAACATATTTCTTCGTGCTGTCTCTGATGATACTCGTTGATAAATAATATCACGCGTGTATTCCTTTAAAAATGTTGCACACGAATCTATATTTTTGTATGTTCCTCGAGACGAGCTATTTGTGCATTGATACATTTACTTACAGTTTTAACGCCTTCAAAAGTAACGAGCTGCATTACAATAGTAGGTAAGTACATTTTTCCTTTTTTTATTTTGCTGGTTAATATCCGTGCTCTGAGATGAGAGGTCTAAAATTTCTCCGAAAGATGGTCGCTGCTCAATCGTCACAGACTTTGAACCATACGATGTTGTGAAGAAAAGTTCATAATTACCCATAGTAACAACACGCTGTCCATTATATTTTTCGTAATATTGATAATCATCGTTGAAGTAGGTGGATATTAAATCAAATTTTTCCTGCAAGTCGTTCCATGCATTGACATCCATAACTAATTCACGTTGAGTTCCTTTTATACCGCTACCAGCATTGACAAATTTCAACACAATATCGTATTTGAATACACCACTGTCGTTTGACTCTTGTGTCCGATCAAATCCCACAATGATCCTTTTTGTATTGGAGACATTTAAAGCGTAACAGGTAGCTAAAATAATGTTGGGTAGTCTTAATGTCCCATCTACCTGTTTACCCTCATAAACTCGACAACGTGCCGCGGATTGTAACTCTACTTGCATTTGAGCCATTCTAACTTTAACACTATTATGTAAATGACTATGTTTCACCGCAAGTGTTTTGTCAACTAATCTGTAAAAAATTTATTTATCCAGGCTTTTTAAATTCATAGCCCCGCCTACTACTATACGCACACATACACAAAATTTATGTAAATAAGAAAAGAAGAAGGGGATACCAAAATTTTTCTACACACCCATAGGTCCACTCGAGAAAACGCTCTTTAAAAATAAAAAAGTAGGGATTTCATTTTCTATTTTTAGGAAAGTATTGAGTATTGTAAATGTCATAGATATAATAACTATTAGGATTTGCCCCACTGAGAAGATCTTTCTCTTCTATAACCTTCTTTCTATTGCATTTTACAACTATTTTCACCCACGTTTCGCATTGTATTTATTAGTTTTTACTTCAGGGGCCGAACCCGTTTTTTATTGCACTTAGGCTCTTTAGGAGTTTGGTGTATATATAAAAATTAACCCATACAGAGCACAGATGTTTTAAAAAACGTGCTAAATTTTCATCCATGTGAAAATGTCACATTTCCTTTTTGACCCCACCAACGTATTTTTTTTTATTAAAAACAAACGTGGGTATTCTGTAGAAAATGAAACAGAAAGATTTTCATTTACGTTTCAATTCTCGTATTGAAAGGTTCTTTCTCATCTTCGAGAAATTTTTAAGTTTTTTTCTCTTTAAGTATTCCTTAAAATTTCAATCATTTAAAAAATGTCGTCGCGTCAAGAGTGGTGTAATTTACGTAGCAGTGTAGTTGCTACAGATTCTTTTGTAAATAATCGTAACCGTACGCCGCTCGTGGGCGAGCAATTAACGAGAAGACGGTTGACATTGCGCGCGATGCCGATTAACGGTTTGCGTCGTGAATTACGACAACTTCTTACCAATCTCACGGCGCGTGACATTAGATCTTTGTATCGGAGCAGATTTTATTCTTCGATGCACGCATCTTTAATAGCGGGGACGGTTATCGTGAATCGTGGGTTACGTGATTCACCCCTGTTCGCCGAAGTAATAACAGGCCTGAATGAAGCCAACGGTATGTGATAAAAGTGATTTAAAAAAAAAAAAGTGATATAAGTGTTTGTGTTTTTAAAAGTTATTTAATAAATTTGTGATTTTTTTTAGCTTTTTTCGCCCTTCTGCGCGGGGAGATTCTGAAGAAGATAGTGCGGAGGAACGTAGTGGAGAAAGTGTGGAAGAGAGCAGCTCGGAGGAAAGTATGCTGAGTGGTAGTGGTGCAGGTAGTGACCATAACGTGAATAATGTAGACCAAAGTTTGAACGAGGATGATGAGGAAGTCGCGAACATTTTTCGCGAATGGTGAACAGTTTGTAGCGAGTAGTCCGATACCCGATTCGGACGACTCTATTAACTATGAGGGTCAGAGGATAACCCCGGCCCTTATAGCCGGAGGCTTCCTGGATATACACGATCAATCAACAAGATCGCACGTAGATATAGCAGAAAATGTGTTAGAAGAAGAAGAAAACCAACAACAGCAACAACAACAACAACAACAACAGCAACAAGATGAAATTCGATTCAACGTACCATTTGATGTTGCACCACTACCACATGATCCTTCGCCAATTCGTGATCATCAGTTTATAGTGCCAAACGACGAATCATCTTCAGCTGTGGATAGATCGCGAGTACTCAACGATTTCTTTTATCGACCGCACCACAATCCATTCGACCAGACTAACTACGTGAACAAGCAAGGCAACCTGGTACCCACTCGCTTCAACCAAAACAGCTGTGCGGACAACGATGTCAACAATCGTAAGTTTTTTAAAAATCATTTTATTTATAATATTTAGTTTTTTTTTTTTTTAAATAACAAAAAAAATATTTTTAAGATATAAGCAATAACGAGGAACTAGGTGTTGCAATTCCTGAACATTGGAAAAGCATTCAATGGGCACCACGTGCGCGCGAACGTAGATGGTTATTAGAAACTCTAAAAATAACGACGAAAACCACGTGCTTAAACTCCCTTTACACGAATTACGAGCTTTATTGCTACGGGTTTCAGAATGTTTTCGTGGGGTGTCTGAACCTAAAAATTAACACAAAGATTTTATATAAATGTATACGGTCATGTAAATTTAAAATACATTTTTTTAAATTTCTTTTAATATAATTTAAACATTTTAAATATTATTTTTATTGTAATATATTTAAAATTTTATATGACGTATTTTATATAAAATCTTTGTATAATTTTTATAAATAGTATGTTTTATGTAAAAAAAAAATTGAAGATTTTATAATAATAATTTAAAATTCATTTAGTGTATAGATTATAGTTATTAGAAAGGGCTGAACTATCTGTCTCTGTCTAATAGCGTTTTTCATTATTTATATAAACACTATCCTTTATAACAAGAAAAAATAGCAGCCCCCCCGCTAGATATTAGTATAATTAGTAAATTTTGTAATAACAAACAAATTTTTTTACTGCGTAGTTTTTTGAATAATTAGAGACCTATCAAAAAAGATAGGTTATATTCTAGATTGCTAGTAGGTCTCTAATTAGTCAAAAACTATGCGGTAATAAATTTGATTTTTATTACAAAATTTACTTATTATACTAATATTTCTAGCAGGGGCTGGTATTTTCTCTGTTATACCGGATAATATTTATATAAATGATGAAAAACGCTATTAGACAAAGACAGATAGTTCGGCCCTTCTAAGCGTATGATAGAATAAAACAGCGGTAGCGTACATCTACTTAAATTTACATTCATAAACGGAGTAGGGGTATGAGAGAAAAAGTACAGGATATAACTGAATGAAAGAGAGAGAGATATGTATATACTTTTAGGAGATGTAGAACGGACACTACACCCGTACCTATAAATATTAACTTTCTTTCCATTTATTATTGAATTTTCAAAAAAGAAAATGCATTAGCTCAGTGGTATGTTCTATGATGATTATTTAATTAAATGTTAAAATGAATTCATTCATTATTTTTAAGATATTCAGATTTCTGGTACAAAATCGAAAACTTTGAATAAACAATATTGGGACCGTAATTTTCTATGAAAAAATTCAACTAAATAATCTTTGTGGTACAAACTACAAGCTAATTTCTTTGCTGAAAATTTTGCAATAAGATGAAGAGATAGTCGATATTTATGAGTAAATGTGTAGTATCCATTTTACATCTTCTTAAGAATCGCCCGTATCATTCTGTCCTTGTCTAATCTAAATTTCCGTTATAAAAATTAAATATTTTATATACAAATGTAAGAGGTGAGGCTGTAGAGTAAAAACGAGCAAACGATTCTATTTTATGAAAAAAATATGAAATTTCCAATATTTTTAATAAAATATGAAACGAAAAACAGTCAAATTCAACTTAATTTTTCGTTTCATACTTTACTTGAAAAGTGATGAAAATTTCATATTTTTTCATAAAATAGAATCGTTTGCTCGTTTTTTTACTCTACAGCCCTCACCTCTTACATTTGTATATAAATATTTAATTTATTATAACGGAAATTTAGATTAGACATGGACAGAACGATACGGGCGACTTTAACCGTATCAAAAGTAGTATATTCAACGCAAAAATTTACGTTTGTATATTAACTTTTCTACGTAAATTCTTTTTTCTTTTATTAATTTTTAGTTTTATTTTAAGAAAAGGCGTTATTTTACAAATTAAAAATAATAAAAATAAGTTGACATAAAAATATTTAATTTTGTCTCTTTTTATTTTTATATAGTTAACGCCCTAAAATTGCTGAGACAAGTGTATTCGAGTCAAAGCGACGATGACGGCAACAACAACGAAGCAGATGTTAATTATATAAGCGATAGCGGTAGCGATAGCGATAGATATATTGATAATAATATAATTAGAAAAATATAATAATACCCGAGACCGATGAGAGTATTAACGATAGCGATAGTGATAATATATATATATAAATAATAAAAAAATAATTATAAATAACATAATAATACCGAGAGCGATGATAGTATTAGCGATACAAGTAGCGAGAGTGAATGTTTAAATTCCGAAAATAATATAATTATATCGGAAAGTGATGAGAGTATGAATGATGGTAACGAAGAATCACCGTTTTTAAGTAATGAAGCGATATTGGGTGATAGTGTGATGAATGACAGTGATATTGAATTTGAATATTGTTCATGTAAATAATAGAAAATGAGGATAATTTATATAATCAGGTAGGTGGTGGTAGAAATGCGCAAAAGTTTGCTTTAATTTCTCGACAACCGGGTGGGAATTCGCAACGTTACGGTGTGCGTGGCGAGCGCCTAACTATACGTATTGAAACGCCCCCACCAAATACCAACCCTTTAGTGTGGCTGCAAGAAGCGATTGCAGAAATACACGCATTTATTATAGATATAACCGAAAATCCCTTCGATTATATTACGGCGTACATCTCACGAGCGAAGAATTTACTCGTGGACCCGGTTGGATGCGCTTAAAATACGTAAGAGATTTTCGCCCCGAAGAATTATTTGATGTTATTTTTCAAATTGCTCAAAGCAATGCGGAATTTAACATCAATAATAATTTAATTCTTGATATTACCTTAGTAAAAGGAATTCAAGGCCGGGGCTAGAAATTTGAGGTAAACCCTTAAACAAAGAAGCCGCTAAAAAAAGCGCTCTATCATTACAATGAAAATGATGATAATCTTTGTTTGCCACGAGCAATAGCGGTCGGATTGGCATATTTATTGTTGCAATCCGACCAAAAAATACTAATTTTCTGAAACATTGGAAAAGCACGATCGATTCACGACGTGCTTTTCAAAAATGTGCGCTTGATATTTTAAAAGAAGTTGGAATTGACCTAAATGATATACCTGAAAATGGGTGTCATATGGAACAAAATTCAAATTTTTCAAAAATATCTCGCGCAAAAAAAAATATTGCTTTAATTATAAGAAAAAATAACGAATTTGCGAATAATATGTCACAAATATCCTACGATGGACGTATTTCGGATTTTTATAAATAATAAAGATAATAATATACCAACACCACAAGAAATCAATTTATTATACTTTGAAGGTCCCCCAGGATTTTTGCTTTTATAAAATCTTTACAGCAAGCTGGTGGACTCCCAAAGTTTTGCGGAAAATGTAACAAAGCATACGGGCGAAAAGATATGCATAAATGTAGCGATATTTGTTCTTGTTGTTTTTCCAAACCAGCATGTGTGTGTGGAGGCAAAATATAATCTGTTCCGCTTGTAACAGAAGTTTTGTGAGTCAAGCGTGTTACGCGAGACATTTACAAAACGGAGAAGTTACGATCGGAACAGTAGTGTCGTGTGCTGTCATATACAATTGCGATAAATGTGTGGTTAAAAACATTAATAGAAAAAGAAATAAGCCAGAGCACAAATGTGGTATTTTTTATTGTAATCGATGTAAAATTATACATAATTACAATGAAATGTGCTACTGTTACCGCTCGCTATTAAAAAAGCACACATAATGAAAATATGCCGGAAAATAGATTTATATTCTATGATTTCGAGACGAGGCAAGACGATTTATACAGTGCTAGCGTAAATTTTACATGTTGTAAATTTATGTGTAACTTGTAAATGTCGACAATTGTATTAATATTGAATCTCTCACAACTCATTGCAGTTTTGTGTGGTATACGGAATTTATATTTGAAGAAGACCCCGTTAAAAATTTAATAGAATTAGCTGTTCCCTAATTCTATTTTAAAATACAATATGCATCGCACATAATGCCAAAGCATTTGATGCGCATTTATTTTAAACACTATTTTAAAAGAAAATTATAATATCAAACCTAAAATAATATTAAACGGTAGAAATATTATTTTAATGTCTGTCCATAAAACGCGATTTATTGATTCGATAAATTATTTTAACATGAGATTAAGTGATTTACCAAAGGCATTCGGCTTGCCTGAAGGTAATCGTTAAGGTATTTCCACATTTATTTAATACAAAAGAAAATGGAAAATATAAAGGCCCGTACACCACCAGCAAAATATTACTCGCCCGATACAATGAGTGTTGGTGGGAGAGAAATTTTATCAGTGGTACGACGAAAATTTAAAAACATGTAACGAATTCGATTTCCAAAGAAATTATAAAATATTGTACCCTGGATGTAAATATTTTAGGTGAGCGTGCGTTGTATTTAGAATATATTTCTAAAAGAAATTTTTGCCCCTTTTTACAGGCTACGACTATAGCTTCCGCATGCTCTGTCCTATACAGGCAAAACTTTTACAGAAAAAACGATCGGCCTTATACCCACAAAGGGCTACAGACTTGCCGATAACCATTCGAAAAATCAAACGAATATGGTTATTAGCAAGTGAACACGTATTAGGAAAAAATCATTCACGCGGCAAGAGCGCGGGAACACCGTTTTACCAGAGGGCTATAAAGTCGATGGTTTTTTACCAGTGGATATAAACGAAGCTTCATCCTCGGAAATTCAAAGAACAGTATTTGAATTTCAGGATGTTAATAGCTCACGGGTAAAAAAGTGTTTTGCTCACAACTATGAGTCAAGAGATTCATTCCAGGCGACCGATGCACGAATGCTATAAAAAAACACTAGAAAAATACAAAAAACGTGCTAGCGGGTATAAAGTAGAATGGATTTGGGAATGCGATTTCAATAAAATGAAAATAGCGCAACCCGAAATATCACTATATTTAAAAACCATTCACTTTTAACTTCGCTTAAGTTGGACACCCATGAGACGCATTCTTTGGTGGACGTACAGAAAATTTTGTAACTTCCGTACACCGTAAAAAATGATGGAAAAATCAGGTATACGGATATATGTTCATTATATCCGTATATCTGTAAAACAGGTAAATTC